>VSTD030000875.1:0-14374 GCA_008808055.3 Sporobolus alterniflorus
GATACGCTCCATTATATAGTGTGATAATGTGGTTTCTTAGTCGTCTCTGCTTGGAGAACCTTCCATGATTCCAATAATGACTCAAATACTCATTCGGTACTCTCCCAACGCTAATGAAAACCAACTACACAAATTAACCATTCTACCCCGGTTGCACCCACATGGCCGAGACAAACGCAGTGAGGAGCCGCGGGGACTAGAGCACCGTGATGCGGAAGAGTGGTGCATCGATGGAGAGGAAGCAGAGGGTCAGGGTGCTCGGGCGGCGGCACGAAGAGTGTGGCAAGCATGGAGGCACAAAACGCGGCAACGATGGAGGCCGGGATGATGCCCTTGCAGTGGAGACCCATGAGGTGGAGCATATGGCCAATTGAGGCGAAGGCATGCAGCCTTCGAGTACGAAATTAAGGCGGAGGCATCCTTTCTTCCGCTGCTGGAGTTGAGTTTGCTTCGGAACAATTTTTTTTGTGGCAGGCAATGTTGACAACTCTGGCTTGATCATATCTTTCATGTTCTCTAGCTCAATCGGGTCTAGCCTTTGCCATGATTGCCCCCCAAAATCCCGTCTTTCCTTGCAGTATCCAGAAATGTACTGAAATTGCTCATCTTTGGGAGACATTGCTGCTAACTTGAGAACTTCTGGGGTGAATTTGGAAGTGGATTTTTTTTGTGTCCATGGCTATACTAGAGGATTTGATCCGGGCTATTGAACTCTGGCTACAGATAGCAAAAGAGCAGGTAAGCTTGGTTGATCCAATCCTTGACCCCATGCTACTCGTTCCTCGTATTGCTGGCTGTTGGGGTTGGAGAACTGAATGGCACAGAGAACAATGTAAACAGTTGCCAATTAATTCCCCTACTCATGGGATGCCTGTGCAGGTCTATTTATAGGGGAGGTCAAGGGTCTCATTATAATGCCCTAAGTGCCCCTAACCACCTACCCCGCCAATAGAGTGCCTAGTCAGGGGGTAACTGGTCTATTACATTAAGACACTATTTTACAACACTTCAATGAGATGCTGACGCGTCTCGATGCCGATGTGGCATCCTTCGGTTGATGGCCTTCGCGACGCCTCCAGCTTGCAGCCTCCGTCCGCGTGGCTACAATAGCTTGTGCCCCGTGCACCCACTCGGACCTTCGTTCAGGAATCTTCGGAATTCTCGGCTACCTGCAAAACATTCTACAGTATACGGAAATGCCATGAGCATAAGATCTCAGCTAGCAGGGGTTGCTTGAGGTAGCCTTCGTTTGGAGGTGAAGGCTTGCCCCCAACGGTAGCCCCTCAAAGGCGAGGCTCAACCCCGATGAGCCAAAACTGTGACTCTCAGTGAGCTCCATACCAAAATTGTTACCCCCGTGAGTTGGGGTTGAGGCGAAGCTTTTTGCTTCTGTTGTCATGTTCTGCAAAAAAAAGGCTTACACACGATATCGCCACACAACCGATCGAGATGGTTGTGCAGTGATTTTGCGTGCAGGCCTGGCAGTTCTTGGGCGCTATCGTTTTTGAGGTGTGTCTCTCCTTGTGGTTTAACGGTGTGGTACTAAACTTTTGTCTAGTTGAGAAGCGTCACCCCCATGGGATATGGCTGAAACGAAGATTCCTTCGCTTTTACAGATGCTAGCTGCAAAAAGGGCTTGCGCGCGATATCGCTTCATAGCTGGTTATGGTAATACCCCTTGGCTTCGTAAAGAGTATTACCACACCCGGTTGCTAAGTGATATTTCACGTAGCTCTGCCCGGTCCTGAAGAGCTAGTCCATTTAAGGTTCGTGATTCGCTCTAGACTGGCGATATGGTACTAAACTTTTGTTGATGCATTTGATGAATTAAAAGTGTCACCCCTGCCTTCGCTTGTCTGACTGACAGAGGTTGACCTTTGGTGGTCTGACAAGTTTTTCATCAAAAGCTTCATTCTACCTTGGTTGATGGGTGAGAAAAATTACATGGTGCAGCATGATTTGGTAGTGAAATTCTGTGCTTTATTGACAGGAGATTGAACCTCTGGTGATCTGACAGCCATTTGTTAGCTTTTGGTTCGGTGGTAATGCTTCCTACTTTTGGTGCTTTTGCAAAAAAGGTCATGCACCGATGCTCTTCACGGCTGTTGACAGTAGTGCCCCTCATCCCAGTGAGGGGGACTACAGCCCTCGACCGCATTGAGCATTGGCACATGAGCTCGGTGGGGGCTGCGCCAGTCTTTGTTTTAAAGTGTTACTCCGCTCCATGAACTGGTGATGTGATACTAAATTTCTTATTCTCGTGCACGACAAACCAAAAAAGTGTCACCCCCCGAATTGACCATCTGAGCGGCGGAGGTTAGCCTTCGTTGATTCGATGATTTTCTTGTGTTTACGACTTGGAAAGGTGGTCCTATTTTATCTACCTAGGCCATTATTGCTTCTTGGCCCACGTGGCCTTTTCACCTTTTTACCGGTATCTCCCCGGTTGACGTGATTGGCGCGGAAAGCAGACTGGTCCATTACTTTTCCTTGAGTGCTATTTTCACCACGCCTATAGATAACGTTGGGGTCTGGTCTTATTTACTAGCATGTGCTTTTTAGATCTTTCACTTTCTGCCTTGTACGTAGATGCTACTTTCGCTACACACGCTTTGCTCGTGCATGGTTCGTATTAAATTTACTGCTCATCCACGAACTCCCGTCGTTTTGCCTAGGTTTGCATCGATGGTTTTGGAAGATGCGCCTGCTGTTTCCACGGAGCATAGGGAGTCTTCAGCTGAATAGTCGGATCCATCTCTTGCTGATGATCAACTTGTCACCTCAACGGAGGTTACTTCTGATCAAGATGGTGGGTCTGATGAGGAGAATCCATCCGGAGACACTGCGGCAACGAAAATTCCTCCGATAATGGTGGTCATGTGAAAATTGGAGCAGAGACTGCCCTTACCAGCTTGAGCTATGATTTTGGGTAGTCAAAAGTTACAAGAGCTCGCATCACATCTCTTGAGAATCCTGCTCGCTACTTTCCGAAAGGGTTTGCTCGGCCGCCTGGCGTGGAGCCTATTCCCATTCCTAAAAAAATGAGGCTGTCGTGTTCGAAGATTTCTTCATTGCTGGCCTTCGTATACCTCCGCATCTGGTTCTTTTGGAAATTTTGCACAAATTTTAGGTACAGTTGCATCAGCTGATGCCGAACGCCATTGTTTAGATCAGCAAGTTTGTTTGGGCTGTTACTTCTTGCGGAGGTTGTCCTACTGCAGATGTTTTCACTCATCACTATGAGCTAGATTATCAGAACAAAAATATTCATTTGGAAGGATCTGAGACTACTTTCACTACACAGTTTGGGTGTATATCTTTTCATCCGTTGTGGTTTGGGAATCGTTCGAGGATTACCGCCACAATGAGGAATAAATGGACTAGTGGTTGGGATGGTAACTGGTTTTACTGTCGGGTGCCTTCTGATCAGAAAGCCGATTTTTGGGACACAAGAACTTATTCACTGAGCTCAAAGATGACTAAGTTGGACTATCAGATGGATGTTCCATCTTCTTGTGGTCCGGAGGACTCAAACTTCACAGCTTTCGTTGAGGCAACCTCGCTTATCGGTGGTCACGATGTGGTGGAAGAATTCCTTGCTTGCGGCTTGTGGCCCCTTGGCCAATAGTTTGGCATTGAAGTGGATATGAAAGAATCCGCCTTGTTGAAAGTTCTGGTGCTGATGTCGCAGGTTACCGCCGCTATCAGGGAATGAGAGTTTGAGGCCATGTTTGTGGCACACATCAAGGATGCCGCGAATGAGCTAGTTTGTCAAAACAACCTTACGGAGCATAACACCTATCAAGGGCTTCGGCACGGGTGACTCATCCATATTTTCGAGTTGGCCGTAATTCTCTGCCAGCCCCACCCTGAGCCCATCGTGCAGAAACACAAATCTACTACTGTGGTGACGGCTTCGATGTCGAGGAAAACCTCCAGAAAACATGGTCGTGGCAGAAAATCAAATCATTATGAGGCCCAGACCTCAGCTCAGGAGCTTGCCATGGCTAAGCCCGTGAAACCTAGAAAGAAATTTGTTGTTGCATCCTCTGGACTTGGTCCCGTTGTGGGAGTCAGGGCTGTTGGTTAGAAAATGTCTTCCACCTCCGCAAGCGGAAGCGGTGCAACCCATGGCGTGAAATGTGCGATTAAATTGTTTGACTCTAAATTGTTGGCGTCTAACATCGAAGCTACTCTTCTAGAATGGCCCCGGAAATGTCCTAGGGGGTCCTCTGTTCCCAAGGATGCACCAAAGTCTTCTTCGGCGAAAGGTATTTGTAGGCGTTTTTTTACGAACTATGAATACTATACCCTTCCATTTTCGTGTAGGCAAAGCGGTGGAGGGTTTTGTCACTTGTGACACCAGCGTGGTGGATGTTGCTTTGGCATCAAGGCTCGGAGGGGTCATTAATCGTGACTCTGTTTGTGGCCGGCTAAATGAGTGCTTGCAGGATGTAAGTTCCGCCATTCTCATGATGCTTTGCTTGTTCGCTATGTTGTTATGTTTTTAATTTTTCTCCGTTTCTTTTGTAGGCTATGAAATTGACTAGAGCTGCCGCAACTATTATTGGTGAGGATAGCGGAGCATCGCTCCACAGCCGGAGCTTGAAAAGGATAAGGACACAGTGCAACTCGCTATAAATCATGGTATCGAGCACTATGATCTGCTGTTGGCGGGCAACGAAAAACTTTCTTCTGAACGTGATAAGCTGAAGCGCCATTGCGAAGATCTTTAGGCTGAGTTTATAGAAGCTCTCTCCAACGCCCAGAAAAGAATTGATGATCTTGAAGTGAAGTTAAGTTTGCCGAAGCTCGCAACATCGACGTCGCTGCCGACAGCGTGAGACGTTTGAGAGAATTCGAGAATGAACTCGTTCAGAAACTAGGGGAACTGTGTGCGTTGTATGCTGGCAATGTTCAGACCATCAGGGGCTTATGCTCACCAGTGCCCGTAGAGGAGCCTCTGTTGAGGATTATCTCTGCTGGCTTTCAGATGAGGCATCCGGTCTCCGTATCATATTCAGTTGTGTGAATGAAAATTTCACTAGTGCTGAATTGAGGGAGCTCTCGCTATGGCTGGAGATTCGGTTGATCTCGATGTTGTGCAGAATGCTGCTGGTGAGGGTGGTGCGAATGTTTTTCTAGTTGGACCTGCTGTTTGGACAGCCGCGCGGGCAGTTTCCAAGAAATGGTGGCGTTCGTTTAGTTACGACTATGTGTTATCTATTATTCATGCCAGACAAGAAGAGGTATTTGTTTGTTTATTACTTTCACATCAATTTGGTGGTTCTTACTCTGTTAATGCTCTTCTTAGGCCGCGCTAATAGAGACGAAGGTGACCGAGGACACCCCTATCAAGAAGGTTCACGACACTGATCCTGCTGTAGCAATCGATACTGAGATTGCTAAGATTTATCAGGAGAAAAGGTCTGCCTCCGGTGGATCTGGTGACACGGGCGGTGCTCGTAGCAAAACTTCCAATGATGGTGATCAGGAGGAAATAAGGTGTGATTTTTGAGTGTGCATCTTGCGTGGTGTAATGGACTGTTGGAAGGATTTTTTTTGTTGACTTTGTTTATTTTTGCTTGCCGTGTGCAGGCCTCACGACTGGTTGGGCTTGCGTAGGCTTCGTCAACATATTTTGATGTTAAAACAATGGAAGTTGGTTTTATAACTCTGTCATCTAGTGATACTGAGGAGGCTTTAGATTTATTGTCTTTAAGTCCCACTCATCGTCCTTGTTCACAATCCTCGAATCGATGCTCAGGTTCCAATATCGATGTGTTTGAGGATTGGCCCGAAGCTAACGATATGGCGGTGAGCATCTATGCTGCCTTGACTGTGGATGCTTCAAGTTCTCGTGTATCAACGGTTGGTGGCATGCACGATGGCTGAGAGGTTTATGTTGGTGTCTCATCTGATCAATGGTCTCATTCACAGACAGCTTCGTCCAAGAAACCTCAGCCACGAAAATCTGCGCTAACTGCCGCTCCATGGAGAAAATCGAAGAAATCAAAAATTGATGTTGAGCACGCTATTATATCACCCACATCGGGTGGTGGTTCGCTTTATGCCATCGACTTTGATAAGTCCGAATGGGAAATTATGTACCTGCTTTTTGTCGAAGAAGGCCTTGTTGATCTTTTCGAATGTGTAAACATAAAGAATGCTTGATGTTTTGTATTTGTGGTCTATTGTGCCAATTTTTGTTTCATCCGCGTGGCATTGTGTATGCTTGTGTGCATGTATATACTTTGCTTTACTTTTGGTTGTTTTCGTCATGTGTGTCTGTGTTCCCCGCCTTCGGCCGTGCTTTCTGCCCGCCTTCGAGCGCTTTTTGATTCGTTTACTTTGACCTGGTATGCCACCCTTGCATCGGCTTTCGTTTGTTCATTGACGTGTGCGTCGCCTTCGTGCGGGCTTTCACTTTGCATTTGAGGACTCATTGCTCTTTACTTGTTTTCCTTCAGATTATGCGCATGTGTGTAGACACGTTTGTTTATCAATATGCTGGGGTTCCGGGATAGATTTTATTTAGTTGATCCTATTGGAGCCTCTGGCCATGTGTACTTTCGTTTGTCCCAGAGTGCATTCGTTTGCATTTTATGACTCTTGCTTAGCCCCTTGTATTTTGAGGTCTTTGTTTCTTTCAGAACATTTTATGCTTCTGTGTTTTTGCCAGAGCCCCTAGTCTTTTAGAGGACTTGTTCGTTCCAGAACATTTTACGCTTCCGCGATTTCACCTGAACCCCTAGTCTTTTAGAGGACTTGTTCCTTCTGGAACATTTTACGCTTCTGCAATTTCACCTTAGCCCCTAGTCTTTTAGAGGACTTGTTCCTTCTAGAACATGTTACGCTTCTGCGGTTTTGGTTCTATGGAGCCAGTGGGCTATTGTTGCTCAATTTGCCCATGGCTTTAAATGGTTTGGCCTTCAGCCTGTCGAATGGTAATCTAACTTTGTTAGATATTTTGACGTGCGTGAAACATTGAGATGCTTTCTGGGGATCAAAGCTTATATTTACACTTTGGGTTACAAGAGCTCTGCTCGTTAAAAACTTCACACCCTTATGGGCTTCCCCTGTGAGGAAAAGAGTACGGGCCTAATAATGAGAATGTAAATGTTGTGCGATGGTCTGTTTATAAGTTACAGAACCTCGTGGTTACAAAATTGACTAAATGTAAAAACGACGGAGGTTATCGGCATTCCAGGAGTGCTCCGGCACCCTGCCTTCGTTGTCTGCCAAACAAAAAGATCTAGGTCTTGTTTTTTTCTGTCACCACGAAAGGTCTAGTCCACTTAGGTTCCAATTTTCCTGCGGCTCTCGTGCCTGGGCTTCGCAACAACACCGAATCCCCTACTTCAATGCTCTTTAGCTTGACTTTTTTATCTCTCCATGCTCTTGTTTCATTATGGTACGACTGTAGGTTGTCGACTACTTTCATTGGCTCTGACTCTAGCAGATCTTTGGATTCGGCTTTGTTAGGATTATAAGCGGCCTCCGTCTTTGTTCTGGTGTTGTGAAGCTTGATCTCCTCTGCAGTTATAGGCTCTTTGCCATACAACAACTTGAAAGGGCTAAATTTCATCGCTCTGCAAACGGAGGTGTTATGGCTCCATACTACTCTTGGCAATTCCTCTGCCCATTTATGTTTAGGATGATTCTCTAGTATCTTTTTTATAGTTGTGAATATCAACGCATTCACCTTTTCCACTGCTCCATTGGACTGCGGGTGATATACTGATGTGAAAGCTGTTTCGACACCCATCTGGTGGTAGAAGTCCTTGAATATATGGCAATTCAATTGCTTTTCATTGTCGATAGTTATCTTTCTGGGTACTCCAAAATGAGATATTATATTCTGTGAGAAGAATCTCTTAAGCTCTGCTGCTGCTATATTGACTAAAGGCTTTGTCTCTATCCACTTTGTGAAATATTCCACCGCCACCACGACGTATTTGCAATTTCCTTGTGCTGTTGTCAATGGTCCTACTATGTCGATGCCCCATCTCTGTAGCAGCTACAAAGGTGTTATAAGCTAAGTAGGTTGAGATGGTGCTTGAGTATTCGGCAAAACTTTTGACATGCTTGACAAGTTGTGACAAACTTCGATGCGTCGTCAATTATGGAGGGCCAATAAAACCCCTATTTGAACACTTTTGCAGTGAGAGCTCTTGCTCCTATGTGACCTCTGCACACACTCAAATGTATCTGGGTTAAGAGTTCCTTGCCCTCATCTCTGCTCAAACAATGAAGAAGCGATCATGTGATTGTTGTTTTGTATATAACTCATCTCCAATGATTTGATATGCTTTCGCCCTATGCTACATTATGGTCAGCTCTGTACTACTATTGGGTTCATAGTGATGATGGAGGGATGCCAAAATCGGTGCCTGCCAGTCTTCTCCTTGCACAACATTTATCATCCTTGGTTATGGTTCCACTGTTTTCATGGAGGGGTCTTCGATGATTTGAAAGAATACATCTGGTGATAGCGCCGCTTTCCTGGCCACAGCCTTGGTCAGCTCATCTGCTTTTGTGTTCTTTGCTCTTTCTATATGCTGGACTGTGAATCCCTTGAAAAATTTCTCCATCTTTTGGACAACAGCTAGGTATCTCTCCAATGTTTCATCTCTTATGATACATTCTTTCTCGATTTGACTTGATACTACCTTAGAGTATGTCTTCAAAATGCAACGCTGAACTCCCATTGCTTGCAATTTGTGAAGGACTAGCAGTATTGCTTCATATTCGGCTATGTTGTTGCTACATTTGTCTGATTCTGCTATGAACTGCAGATGCGCTGCATACCTCAACTCTATTCCCAAAGGTGATTTCAGTATCACTGCAGCCCCTGCTTCAGAAACTCCCCAGGCTCCGTCGTAGTATACCTACCATGGCATGTCAATGACTGTACCTTCTGTATAGCTTGATGGCTCCATCCAGTCTACAATGAAATCTGCCAAGACTTGTGACTTTATCGCACTTCTCTTCTCAAAATCTATTACATGCTCTGATAGTTCCATGGCCCACTATCTAATTCTGCCCGATGAATCTCGATTCCCAAAAATAACATTTAGTGGCTGATTCATGAGGACCCTTACTCTATGGGCTTCGAAGTAGTGCCTAAGCTTCCTCGCGCTCATGACTACAGCGTAGCAAATTTTCTCCATTTCAGAGTAGTATCTTTTGGAGCCGACAAGAGCTTCGGAAACAAAGTATATTGGTACTTGGTGCAAAAGCTTTTGCACTTCTTTCATTGTCTCTCTTTCATGTATGATAGCTCTGCTAACTGCAGTGTGTGTTGCTGAGACATACAAAATGAAAGGCCGATCCGGCTACGGACTTGCTAGCATTGGCAGTTTTTGTATATGGTCTTTCGGTGCGTCGAAAGATTCTTGCTACTCCGAGTCCCACATGAAGGTGTCGGCGCCTCTGAGTACTTTGAAAAATGATAAGCTTTGTTTTGCCAACTTTGCCATGAATCGATTGAGTGCTGCAATTCTACCTGTTAACCTCTGCACTTTCTTTCTGGACCCCGGAGGTTTCATGTGGACTATTGCATTTATTTTGTCCGGGTTAGCTTCGGGATTGAGTTTGAACTGTGCTCTTTGCATGTTGGCAAATGTTTCTGCTAGATCTTGTAACTGGGTTTCCTTCTTCCTGGTCATGACCACTATGTCATCAACATAGGTGAAGATATTTCTTTCCATTTGCTCCCTGAGGATAGCCTTCATCATTATGTAGAAAGTCGGTCCAGCAATCTTGAGATCTTTGGGCATCCAAAGATAACAATAGGTTCCAAAGGGTGTTATAAAGCTTGTTTTCTCTTCATCCTCTTTACTGAGCTATATTTGGTGGTACCCCAAGAAACAATCCAACAATGCCATTGTTTCACACTGCGTTGCTGAGTCAACCACCTTTTCTATTCTGGAGAATGGGAAATCGTCCTTCAGACAACACTTGTTTAGGTTGGTGAAACTTGTGCACATTCTCCATTTTCCATTCTTTTTCTTTACCATGATGACATTCACAAGCCACTTGGATAACGGACCTCCCGTATCAATCCGGCGTCCAATAATTTCTAGACCTCCGCCCTTGATGCTGCTATCTTCTCATCTGACATTTTGCGAAGCCTTTTCTTCCTGGGTTTTACGGAGAGGTTGACCTGTAGGTTGTGCTCTATTATGTCTCTGCTCACCCCCATAAGATCAGAGATTCTCCATGCAAACACATCATTGTTCTTGTCCAGGAATGATAACAGCTCACTTTCTTCACTTGGTGTTAGATCTTGGGAGATCATCACTGTTTTGTCCGGTACCCTTGGGTCCAATGGGACTCTTTTAGGCTCACCTTCTAGCTCTATTGATCTGCTTGCGGAGCTATCTCCGTTTTCATTCTTAGGGCTGCTGTTGTTGCTCTCTACTCTCTTATCCTACAGACAGTTCACATTTTTGTGGCCTGGAGCAAAACTCTGCTCTATGTTTCTTATGTCTTTCTGGCTGCCATGAACTAAGATAACCCCATGGTTGCTGGTACTTCCATACAAAGATAAAGTGAATGGAGTGCTGCCTCAAAGATGTTGAGGAGACCTCTTCCGAAGATGGCATTATAGGGGTAGACCATGTCCACCACATCAAAAGTTATAATTTATGTGCAAGCATTGGACAAGCCGCCAAAAGACATGGGCAACGATATAGAGCCTACTGGTTTAATTTTTCTTCCACTGAAACCGTATAGAGGCTTCAATGCTTCCCTCAGTTGTTGCTTACTGAAACCCATTTGCTCGAAGGTTGAGAGGAAAAGTATTTCTGCCTAACTTCCATTGTCGACCAAAACTCTCATGACATCCTATTTGTGGATGTGTGCAGTGATCACCATTGCATCCTTGTGTAGAAAAGAAGTGAGTTTGATGTTGCCTTCCATGAAGGTTATTTGAATGTGCAACCATTTGGTTCGCATGATGGGACCTTCGACTGCGATGTGATTAACTTGGTGGTAGTGCTCTCTCTTTTGCCTCTTGTTTTCAAAATTCAAGTTGGAGCCTCCGGTGATGGTGTGTATGGTTCTGAAGGTTGGAAAATTGGCTGCTTGCTGGGTAGACTCTTGGTTCTGCCGTGGAGGTGGAGGTGGATTGCTTGGCTCTACTTTTGTTTGAGTTGCTTGGGAACTTGTCATGGGATACGTTAATTGCAAGGGTGTCGAAGGATAGGTGATTGTTGGTTGTGGTGTATGGACTTGGTTTGTTTGTGGAGTGTAGTTGTATGGCTGGTAGTACTGCCAAGGGTATGTGTGGTAGTTTGATTGGTATTCCTTGCGAGGGCTGAAATTTTGGTACAAAGGTTGGCTTGAAGAGGTTGATTGTGATGGTTGATGCTAGTGAGATGTATGGTTAACTTCTTTGGTTGTGCTTGCTGTCGGTGGTTGGCTATGTCCTTAGGTCATTTTCTTTTTGGACTACAAGAAGATGGGACAATCCCTTGTTTGGTGGCCAGTGTCCTTTTCACAGAACATGCAATAAAGCAGCCTGTCTTGCACTCGACACCTGCCACGGCATCGGTTTGCGTAGCCGCCTCTTGTTTGGCTTCGATCATTACTAGGATCATGCACCCTATTCTCACTTTCTGCTCACAGAGTGAAAGTGCATCTAGGCCCCTAGTGGATTTTGGTGTATTGAAGGACAACTTGATTAAAGGACTAATATCATGTGTTAAGTGTATAAGCATGTTCCAAATGAAAAGTACAAAGTATTCATTGATACATCTCTTGAAGTACAATCATGAAGCAAAAGGGACTATGTGATCCACATGAATAGTCAATCAACAAATAGTTTCATAGTGAAGAATTGATCCGGTGCTACTTCTGAGTATTGGATATCTATGGAATCAACTTGATCATAAGAAGAAGGTTTTCCAAGAATGAGCTTATTGAAGACATGAAGTGTTGTGTGAGACAAGATGGAAGTTGAAGAAGGATTAACAATGACTTGGCTACGATGAACCATGCATCGGAGAAGAGCAAGAATGAGTCTTGGTGTCGAGGGACCGTATGTGATGGAGAAGGGCAAGTGGATGTCAATCTGAGGAATCAAGCTATCCATGTAGAACCACATATCACTAATTGTCAATCTCTATTGAATCAAGATATGAAGTGATTTGGAGATCAAATGTAGAAAATTGATTATACGATGTAAAGTACTCCAAGTCACAACGTCAAAGAGTCAATGCCGAAGAAAGATCAAATATGGCAACCCTCCTGAAGTCAAAAGAAATGAAGTGGCAAGAATCAACTTTGTGCAATCTCAAGTTGAAGAAAAGTATTTTATATTTAATCTTGAGTATAGGAATGCCGCTCTATTAAGAGGTATACCACACGGATTGCTAACTAAGTCTTAATGCTCAACATAGCCTAAAACCCCAAGTGAGATGAGTGAAACGCAATGGCCTCATACACTACACTTCTTACTGAAGCAGGTAAAATAAGACAGTCTGGTTTCCCAAACCGGAGGATCCAGTTTTGCCTGTAATGGCTATATTTCAAATTTCAGATGTTACAGTTTCAAAACCGGATATTCCAATTTTTACTGGCTAGTTCCCAATGGCTAGTTTTTGGAGACAAGTATAAAAACTTTCCCCCTCCCTCCTTTGGAGGCTGCTGGTTCCACCAATGAAAACACTCATCCTAAAGCCTTTGTGAGCTCTCCCCAACACCTCTTTGTGAGGTTTAAGTGATTTATGATAAATCCAAGTTTGGGTTGAGAGATTCCTTTTTATGAGTGATTTGAGCACTTGAGAACTTGAGCTTTGGAAAGCAATCTTCATGGCATTTGTTACTCTTAGAGGTGAAGCCTCCTAGATGGCTAGGCATCACCCTAGAGCTCCCAAGGTTGTGGTGAGACATGGGAAAGTTTATGAAGGTCCGCTTCACCTCCACAAGGAAAGAAGCAAGGGGTAGTGAAGTGAGAGAAGCGGTTGAAAGGGACCCGACTTGGAGTTGGCTCTTAGTGGGTAATTCAAGCTACCTCAACGGAGACGTAGGAATCGTATGTGGTGATTCTGAACTTTAGCAAATAAATCACCGTGTTCATCCTTTGGTTTGCCTTCTTATATTCTTGCTTTCCAATTTGCTTGAGTAACTAGTTGCCATTTCTTAATCCTCTAAGTTGCATGAGTAGATTGGTGTATCTCTATTCAATTTCCTGTACTAGACCTTCTATGCAATCTTGAGTAGCTCTAAGTTAGTGTCAATCATTGGGAACTCAATCGGAGCTTTCTATAGTTTCTGTTCCGAGAAAACTAGAGTGTCCAGTTTTGGAGGTTGAGTTATTGAGTAGATTCTTTGTGGATCTACTTCTAGAGGATCACCAGATTATTGTTATACCTTGCATTTATTTATAAAGTACCTGAAAGTATATTGAATAGGTTTTCTGCTTAACTCCCTGACAAAATTGGAGTGTCTGATTTGCCAAACTGGACTGTCCGGTTTTAGCAGCTCTAATTCCACTGTGAGTTTTGTTAAATTTCAGTATTGCCTATTCACACCCCTCCAGGTGACATCAAGAGACTTTCAATTGGTATCAGAGCCTAATCTCCTTAATAGCCTTAACCGCTTGGAGAAAAGACGATGTCACTTCCGTGCATCACCGCGCCTTTGGTGAAGGTACCCCATTTTGATTAAACTAACTTTGTTTCATGAAAATCTCAAATGTCTTATTATTTATGTGAAATGAATCCTCAAGTTTGGTGGATGGTAGATGTTGGCCTTTCTCATGCCTTGGAGGATTGCCCTCAACCCGAAGCGCAAAAGAATTGCCTATATCTTGAAGCCCATGCATCTAATGCTTTGTCTAGTGCCTTGAGTGCAGAAATAAAAGACGAGATCGAAATGGAGTATGTTTGCTTGAAAGATCAAACCTTCTTTGGAAAGTGCTTGATCAAATGTTTGGCTCAATCAATGACAAGATATCATCATCAAATATTCCAGAGAATTTCTCATCATCATCTATACACATTGATCAAGATTAAGAAGAGCAATCTAGTGTTCACAAGGAAAAGGTTAAGTCTACCAGTCTAGTAAAATTGGATGGTCTGGTTTCCCAAACTGGAGTATCTGGTTTTGGTAGAATAGAAACTTCCTTTGCTAAAGAAGATGATTGCTCCACGTCACGCTCCAACATCGATGATGAAGATAATGACACCAATGATGAGTACGATGATAACGAGCTCTTGTTAGAGTTTAAAAAAACTCATAATCAAGCATATGAAATTGCAAAAGAGATATGTGGATCTCCTATGTTCTCATAAAGATCTTATGGACTCATATGCATTGCTAGAATCAGCTCATGAGGTTATGATAACAAAGGTAGAAGATTCTG
>VSTD030000876.1:0-14373 GCA_008808055.3 Sporobolus alterniflorus
CATTCATCTGCAATTCGAGATTATTCTTTCCTGTTCTTGCTTGTGTTCTCGATTCGCTTGCTGGGACATAGCCTTCTTGGCGAGGCCAATTTGTGTGTGCACGGGTTGGAAACCAACAGAGTCGTGGTGTACTGACTACACGGGTTTGAACTGACGTTGTTCGGAGCCTTCACCATCAATGTCGAGATCTCCACCAATTGACTTACCCGTACCTCTCGGAAGATCAGAACTCATCCTACTATCATTATTAATAAGCATATAGGCTATAAGCATAGTATATTCATCTTTAGGAGTTGCTTTATTTAAATTATGAAAATCTATACATTCCCAAATTTTGCCGATGCCCTTCTTTTCAACGGGTACGAAGTTGAAAACCCACTCTATGTATCGGCAAGGTCGAATGAATTTTGTGTCAAGTATTCGTTCCACCTCCTCCTTAACCCGATCATGGATAATCGGATTAAAATTTTGAGCAGTCTATTTGTAAGGCCTGAAACCAGATTTAATAGGGAGCCATTGTTCTACTAACTCTCGGCTAAGTCAGGGCATTTCACGATAATTCCAGGCAAACCAATCGACATAATTCCTAAGCAACTTTATTATAGTATCCTTGTGCTCTAAAGACATATTCTTGTTTACAAATGTCGGCCTAGGTGTGATCCCATCTCCTATGTCTATCTCTTCTAAAGGGTCGACCGACAAGAAACCTTGTCCTAATTTTTCTACCTCGCCAAAATCCTTGATGGTCTCGCACATATCGTTCGTAGTAGACCGATATTGCTCCGTGCGATGCCGTAATCACTCAACATTCTTTTGCGTACTCATTGGAACACTACATTGCTGAGTTGAGCTTCAGAAGCCAGCTTTATAGACACGGGTACAAATCCTTCCTTGGAGATGCTAAGAAAGTCGTAGCCTGTAAGATTCCTTCCTGACAAGCATCGGGCACTCCTGTGCTGCTAGTCAGCCATGGCATCGGGTAGAGCAATGTAAGCCGACATGTCCGCATGTACCACCTCGATCTCATCGTCAATTCACTGGATTAAGAATTGATGCAAAGTAGAAGGAATGTAATGATTGGCGTGAATCCAATCACGGCCAAGAATAACACTATAGTTACCTTGCACCTCGACAACGAAGAACACAATAGCGAGCGGTTTGCTCCCTACGGTGAGCCCCATGGAGACGACACCACGGGCTTCCATTGGGTTGCCCCCCACGCCATTAAGCGTCAGGTTGGTCCTCACGAGCTCATCATCCTCCCTCCAAGCTTCATGAAGACGGAGCACGACAACAAGTTCATGACAGTGCCACTGTCAATGAGCATCCTGGAGAACGGCTTCCCATCGATGGGACCCCGAACGTATAACGGCTTCAAGTGCCGGCTCGACTCTTCAAGCTTCTCGAGCAAGACCTCTTTTGGGCTGAGATACATCTGAGCGACTCCTCCTCGGCACCCCTGAACTCAGACGGTAGCGTGAATACCATGTTGATGTCCATGCTGGTCGACGACGGAGATTCGTCCTTGATCAATGAAGACTCATCATCCAGCAGGTCTGTGTCATCGTCGGAGGTTGTGGGTGCAGGGTGTTGGCCTTCTACTTTACTCTCCACTCTTGCTTCGTAGGGATCACCGGCCGGATGTCTTTGAAGTGCCCATCTCTCTCCTTCTCGGTCACTTCTTCCCTCATCTTCTGCGCCCTCAGCCATTGGATCCTCCTCCTCTAGCTGGGCGTGAGGCCTGGAGGACACCAGCGAGGTGTTGGAGCCATCCCGGGCGCAGTAGTTCTCAGCGTCCCCTTCTGTCCAGAGCCTGATGAAATCGGATGGTCTAGTTTAGGAAACTAGACTGTTTGATTTGGCGGCTGTCATGAGCTGGCCCCGGCTTCTGTCCTAGTCTCTTCCTTCACTTCTAGGACCCTGTCCTGCTCTGCTGCCACATCCTCTAGACTCCTCTCTGCATCAGGCTTTGCTTTGCTATTGGTGGAAGACATGTTCCTCGGCCCTGTCCTCCCCTGACTGCTCCCTGGTTGATCAGCAGAGGGTACGTCCTTCGGCGCTTCTCGCTCATGTCAGAGACCAAGAGCTGATGCTGTCTTCACGCATTTTAGACTATCCGATTTTCCTGTCTTGAGGCCCTCGTGTCCTACTGGTGGCCAACATATCTGTAACGTCCGTCTCCTGTGTAGTAGCCTCTATGGCTAAAACCTTAAGCAGATCCTGACCATCCCGGGTGGAAGTGCATCGGCGATGGCACCCATGGTCCGTACCGCCCCACCCAAGGAGGACAAGGTGGATACATCATCGGCGGAGGTCCCCACGGCCCAGGCATTGGCAGCCCGACTGGGAAGTAAGGCGTCGGATGATAATCTTGCTGACAACGATCCCGACCTTCTGAATTTCACCGCGGCGGATTCTGAGATCGTTTGCCGGATGAGCTCCCAGTTGCAGAGGTGTTGGCCCGACTCAGGGAAACCGGACTATCTAGTTTGGTATTCTGGATGGTCTAATTTTCATGACGTCTGATGTCAGCCATGTCTTCCTTGTACTTGGCCATGAGGATGTCAAAGGTGGCCTTTGGGCGTCGTTGTGGCTTGCCCCCTTCGTTCTTCTGCCATTGGTCATCCTTTAAACTTTTTGGCTTAATCATCCTCAGTGGTCGTTCTTCTCTTATGATGACCTCCTTGCCCTTGGTCGACTCGGCCTGAGATGGTCAAACAAGGATCTTCTTCCCATCAAGCTCGATCGTGTTCATGTTTGCCAGGAACAGGTCTTTGTCGAGCTTCATTTGGGGAGTTTCTACAAATTTCAATCATCCTTCATTTATTATCGATTGAACCTGTCAACAAAAAACATTGCAATCATTAGTAGCATGAGAATAAGAATTATGTCATTTACAATACGCATGCTTTTCGAGCTGTTCTAGTGACGGTATGACATGACCACTTGACAATTTAATTTATTTTTCTTGCAACAAGTAATCAAAAATCCTATCACACTTAGCGACGTCAAAAGTGTAGCACATTTCATCTTGTCGGCTTTTAGAAGCCATTTTTAAGTTAGAGCATATGAGTAGTTTAGATTTAGACGCCTAACTCCATTCGGCCACACACATATTGGCCTCTCCGTTGTCCAACGACACTACTATATTCCACCATATTAACATGACGCTTGTTCCTAGGCTTTTCACTACACCTAGGAAAGCTTCTAGACTCATTGGCTCAGCTTTCGCAATCCAGAGCTTGCTGCAAAACCTGGCTAACATCAGAAAAGATGTGATTCTCTAATTTCTCTTTTAGCTGCAGTGTTAATTTCAAATAAGCCAAATCAGCAAAACCTTTATAAAAAATATTTAAATTAAAGCATCGATTCCTAGTATTT
This sequence comes from Sporobolus alterniflorus, assembly GCA_008808055.3. Classification (NCBI taxonomy): domain Eukaryota; kingdom Viridiplantae; phylum Streptophyta; class Magnoliopsida; order Poales; family Poaceae; genus Sporobolus; species Sporobolus alterniflorus. The sequence continues at coordinate 3,382 of VSTD030000876.1, forward strand.
CTAAATCTCCTAATGTAATCGGTGGCTGGCTCATTATTCTTTTATTTAATGGCGGTAAGATGTGACAATCTAAGCTCGGTATCGCCGAAATAAAAGTATTCATGGAATTTTTGTTCTAATTAAGCCCAAGTAAATATAGAATTAGGAGCAAGAGAAGTAAACCAAGTAAAAGCAGTGTCAGACAATGATAAAGAAAACATTCTCAATTTTAACGTGTTGTTAGCACTGGCCCCACCACATTGCAAAATAAATTAGCCAATATGCTCTAATGTGGTTTTACCATCTTTCCCACTAAACTTAAAAACTCTGGGACTCTATAGCCTCTAGGGTAGGGGAGTTGGTCCTAGTAATCGGGATATGATTTTTGGTAGACGCATCCTCGGCCTTTAAGTTCTATGCTGAAAGACTCATGCAATGTAGTAGACAATTGGTTGGTTAAGTTATTAGGATCCGCGTCAGGCTGAACCGTGGCTCGAGCGGGCATCATGTCAATCAGATGTGCCCTAAAGAGAAATTGCGGTGGGGTCTCAACCAATGCCATCGGCTTCTGGCTGGCGTTAGGCATTAAACCGTGACACATTTTGGTAAGCGTGGTTGGGTAAAAAGCCTAGCAAACTACCGGGTAATGAGATGGAGTCGGTGTAAGCTACGGTGGTATACGTAGCTTGGCAGTTGCCGCTAGCATGCGCATATGCTCGATGCTCGGCCATTGCCCCTAGGGGTGTATAGGGCTGAGGTAAAGTTTGGCATTAAAAAACTAGGCACGATCTGTGGATACCCTTGCCCAAACATGCTGGCCATAGTTTGCTACAGAGCCCCAAAAGTAGAAGCTGAACCCTCGATGGTGGTTCGACTGTGGAAGTGGTTCATCGGCTGAGCAGATGGATTTAGCATTGTAGTGCCGCCCGTCGATGCACCACTTGTGTGTGGTTTAGTTTGAGTAAAACTAACAGTGCAAGTATAAGAAGAGCAGTTAACACTAGTAGCATCGAGTTTTTCCTGTCCCTTTCTTCTATCAACCTACGTAGTAGTTCGTCGGTACTCTTTGCTTGTCTCTCTAATGCAGAATTGATCATAGATTGAATATCATTGTGAGGGGATGATGGATCAGGTCATACCTCAGGTATTACCTCGGGCTTGTGGAAGACGATCAGTGTTGTGTCCTTGATAACAGTACCATGTCGTGTTACATCACAGCGTGAGAGGAAGAGCTCTTCAAGATTGGCATGGTACACTTCAAACTCATTGCGACCCTCCTCCGTCAAGGTGTCAAAGGTAGGCTTGAGGATATTGCTCTTATCAAGGTCGGATCCGTTGGTACCGGAGTTTCCACCATTCATACTTGACGTGCTTGAAATAGTCGATTCCCCAACAGAGTCACCAAAATGTGTTACCACATGAAACAAACAGGAACCAAAAGCTCCTGCTCAAACTGTGGAAACCGGACAGTTCAGTTTCATTGGCTCCGATGATAGTCAGAGGCACCGTCGGCTCTGGTGAGGGCATCCTTCTCTCGGTCAAGTAGTGTCTGACCAGGGAGAGGAACAAGATCCACGACAAATCAAGGAGTTGTGGCGGCGGCTAAGAGATCTAAATGAAGTACAACGAAAAGAAAAGAAAACTATGATAAAAAGTATGAAAAATATAAATTCGATTGATTGTGTTGGCTGTGACCTATACTAATATAGGCAACAGGACGTAGCTCTTTGAGTCAGATATGACCAAATATTTACTAAACAAAGTAAATCTCAAACTCTACTCAGACTCTATCTGTTCTAGAAAAAAATCGGATACTTCGGTATGCAAATCCGGACGGTCCAATTTTTGCGGCTTTGGTTTTTGGCTTGGATTTCTTCTATCTTGGCTCCTTGATACCTTTTAGTTTTTTTTTCATGCCTCAAAATGCATTGGATCTTCAAATCATCGAGTTTAGCACCTTCCATGTCCCTGTTGTGAAAACCGCCGAAACCGAACACTCTAGAATAGGAAACCGGATGGTCCAATTTTTCCAGTCTTGCCAAATTTGGTCATCAACAGCAGCTAAGGACCTCTCCCTTTGTAATTCTAAATATACATTTCTCTAGATTGAGCTTGAGTCTTGCTTCGCGTATATTTGTGAAGGTTTCTGCCAGGTCGGAGATGTAGGTTTCCTTCTTTCTGCTGGCTATGACTATGTCATCGATGTAGGATAAAATATTTCTGCCAACTTGAACTTTTAGAGTTGCCTTCGTCATTCTGTAGAATGTTGGTCTAGCTGATCTTCTTTTCGTCCTCTTTGCGGAGCTATATTTGATATCTAGAAAAGCAATCCAGTAGCGCCATCATCTCGCAACCCGCGGTAGAATCAATAATTTTGTTAATTCTCGTGAGAGGAAAATCATCTTTTGGACATCACTTATTGAAGTCTGTAAAATCTGTGCACGTTCATCATTTACTGTTCTTCTTCCTCACCATCACAACATTCGCTAGCCACTGAGGGTAGGCCACCTCCCTGATGAAACCTGAAGGACCGGATAAAGTGATCAGAGGGAGGTGAACGAGAGCCAATTAAAATTCCCTACAAGAACTTGGTCTATATCCCAAAACAGACCCAACGTGCCTCTCTTATAACTCATTCGCGACCACATAACTATTAAAAAGTTGTTAGTCGTCGGAGCCGGGTTAGAAATGAGAATCACAGCAAAACCCCGAAATGGTGCAAGCAAAGATGTGTGTGAGACTCCGGTAAACTAAAATGGAACCAATAAATAAGTTAAGATCTCACACACATTTCATCGAATAGCACAGAAGTACAATGAGAACAAACAAACTCAAGCCTTTAATCATGAAGATAAAAATTCACTTACGAGGGAACCGAGATCCACACACAGCAACAAAAATAAAGTCTTAACACAGGAAACGATTTGACTCGACAGGAGAAACTGAAGAGCCACTAGCGCCTGGTGGCCTGTCCAGAATCACGCACAAGACCTGAAGCGAACGACCACAAAGAAACAACTGCACAGCCACCCAGTCAAATCGCCGAGAACAGGCACACTCGCACACGGTCAAGACGAAAACGCGAGCTGCAGCAGCACGAAGTCTGGCGGCGGCAGACGAGAGGCACAGAGGCCTGACCGGGAAGACATCAGATGGAAAGCAGCAGCGACCGAATCGACTAGGCCGCACCAGGTCTTGAGTAAATCGACGCCAAACAGGACCGAGCAGTGGGAAACGATTCTGACCGGGAAAACGGATCGGAGCAGGAGAACTCTCACGGCGAATTGAAGCACCGAAGCAGAGCCGTCAGGACGCAGCTGCGAAAATCAAGAGCCGAACACAGATCAACTTGGCGGTAGAAAATGAATCCGGGCTTGACCGGCTCGCAGAACAGGATCCGGGCCGGGGCCTTGTCGCACAGGCGAGCGGAAAAAGAAAAGCTTGGCCGGTGGCGCAAATGACCGAACGGGAAGCACAAGAAAATCAGCGAGAGACAGAGCCCCGGGCTCCAATTCTCAGCGCGTGTAGCGGAGACCGGACGGCAGGCAGTGCCTTTGGATAGGGGAACGAGAACAGCAACTCACCGGTGCGAAGACCGAATCAGCGACAAGAAAAACTAGATCAGGCAGCTAAGAACAAAACCAGTCTCAGATCTAGCGAGAGAACGAAATAAAAAAGAACATTTTTTTCATTAAAGTTCAAACAGGATTATAACCGATTTACAGAGGTCATTATTTTTGTTCCCTTATTTAATTAGAAACATAATTTAGTTCTTAACTCACTCCTACTTTAGAAAATACAAATTAAAAATGGAGAAGTGAAAACGAGCCCCAACCTCCTTACGTCCTATTTATAAGCTCATTCAAAAGACTAAAATATCATTTGGCCTAATATTATAAAAATAATAAAGTAGGGGTAGAAGAGTCAGATGCAGGCCATCGCATCGATCTATCCATCTTTGACTTCATCTCCACGTGACTTTCATGATGATGCAACGTACACCACCCGTCGTCGCTCCTTCACCAGTTTTGAAACAAACTGAAAAACCATAGCTCAACTTGCTTGTAGGCGAAGCAAGCCGCTAGATTTTGACACGTGTCCCGCGCCGTCCTCCTCCCATCGGTTTTATGTCGCAACTGACAAACAGTCGCTCGCTTTATTTTGAGGCTCAAACCAAGAAATCGTCACGGTGATTTTGAGACCCAGATCACCAAACTGGAGCTGTCAATTTTGAGGCCCAAACTGGGAAACCTACGCGACCTTGGTTTTGAGGCCAAACCAAGAAATCAGAGCATGATGCAGACCGCACACGATATCACCCGACCTTCTAATCGTCCGACCACTGAGTATCTGCCCTGTGCTTGACCATCTCCTGTCCTCTACACCAGGTCTCCTTCTCCTGCCGAGATCATCATCCCTGTCCATCATGTCGCACCTGTCACCTACACTCCACGAAACAAGCAAACGTGATTCTCCACACAATATAAATAATAGTAGAACCACGGAAATGTCTCGGATTCGAATTCAAACCATGTCATATCAATGACTCATCACAATAAAACCAAGGTACTGACCACTTGATTTCTCAAAACCCGCATCTAGCAGTCTTTGGACCTCAGCCTTCATTGCTTCCACTTTCTCCTCTGACATCATGCAGAGCTTCTGCTTCTTGAGTCATGCACTTGGGCTGACTTGTAACCGATGCTCAATAATGTCTCTACTGACTCCCACTAGATCGGAGGTTGACCATGTGAATACATCGCTATTTTTGTCAAGGAATGCTAGCAGCTTCGCTTGTTCTCGCTGGCTTGCCTCCACGCTGATGCATATGGCTTTGTCGGGGACTCTTGGCTCCAATAGTACTTTCTTGAACTCTCCTTCGGCTTCTATGGCTTTCTTGCATTCTGCTAGAGCTTCTGCTTTGTGATGGCCAATGAAGGTGATATGCTGCTCTGGCTCTTCTCACAGGAAATATACATTTTGTGGCCTGGCTCAAACCCCTTCTCGATGTTTCTGGCGTCTTGCCGACTGCAAAAAAATGGTTATAACTCCAAAGGTTGCTAGTATCTTGAGGCAGAGGTAACCCGAGTGTAAGGCAGGTTCGAACGTGTTCAAGAGACCTCTCCTAAAGATGGCATTATAAGGGTAGAGCATGTCAATGACGTCAAAGGTTATGTATTCGGTGCGAGGGTTCTTAGGGGTGCCGAAAGACACCGGCAAAGTGATGACCCTGACTGGTTTAATTCATTTTCCACCGAAGCCATAGAGGGGATTCGTCAGTTCTTTGAGCTATTTTCGATCAAAGCCCATTTTGTCAAAGGCTACGAGGAAAAGGATTTTAGTTTGGCTACCATTATTGATTAGGATGGTGACAACCATGGCATCTGTGTGGGGGAACAAAGCTAGGTTTACATCTTGGGATGAGAAGATTATGGACATGTGGGACTATTTGGTTTGAGTAATGGGACCTTCAATAGTGACGTGATTGACCTGCCTGTAAAAATCACGATGTTGTCTCTCGGTGTCGAAGTTGGTGTCGGAACCTCCGGTAATTGTGATGATTGTGCTATGGGTGGGGAAGGTGCCGGCTTGTTGCGAAGGTTCTTGGATTTGAGGTGGAGGTGCAGGCGGTGGGTTGGCTTCAGTTTTGACTTGAGGGTTGGCGTTGTTTGGCATTTGGTATGTGTCTTGTGGTACTGGCGGAGCTGGTGAAGGTTGAGAATGATTGGTTGTGGCGTAATGGCAAGATTGGTAGTATGCCGGAGGTTGGGTTTGATTGTTTTGGTAAGCTTGCGATGGAAGAAATGAATGATAGGATGAAGAATATTGTCGGTGGTGAGGAGCCCATTGCATGGTGTGGTTGGCTTCTTGTGGTACGGATTGCTGCGGAGGATGTGTGGAATCTTGCTCTATTTTTCTTTTAGACTCAAGGAAGATGTGGCAATCTTTGGTTCGATGGTTGGTTTCACTGCCTTGGAACATGCAGTACGGAGGTTTGAATGTGTAAGGGCCTCGGCCGCGACCTCGGCCATGATTTGGTGTGTCGCCTCTATGGCTACCTGCGTGAATCTTTGGTCAGAGGTCCTCGGATATCTTTCTTGCGGAGGTGTACCAAAATTCTTTTTCCAATTTTCTGGTGGCCCACATCCATCAGAATCAATATTGTGCACTAGTTTGGGGTAGCTTTGGTGATTTTTGTTGTACTAAGGTCTTGGAGCTTCGTATGGCTTTGAAACTTTCCTCTATTGCTCAAGCTTTCAAAAATGCTGGATCTCAGACTTGTTGAATTTTGTGAACCGTTCATAGAGCTTCAGCACTATTTTGGGCTGCTCCTGACAAGATAGCTGTGTAGGGGCACCGCCCACAAGGCTTTGATAGCCTGAGCGATGACTTGATCGTCTGATACTTCCGGAGCCTGAGCCTTCAGTTGTAAAAACCTCCGATAGAATTTGGGGAGTGTTTCTTTTTCTCTTTGAGCGCAAGACAGAAAATCTTCTTCTGTATCGAGCTCCGCTTAAAAATCCTGGAAGTTTAACATGAACTTTTCTTTGAGTTGTTTCCAAGAATAGATGCATCCTACTAGTGGGAGCTTGGAGTACCAGTTTGCCGCGGCGTCCTCGAGAGAGATGATGAGGGATTTGATGAGGGTGGCTTCATCCTCTCCAGCTGAGGCTATGGCAACTTCGTAGTACATGAGGAATTTGCGGGGATCGATGTTTTCATGACATTTAGGCGGAGGTGTGGCTCGGTAGTGTGAAGACATGGTGTGAGATGTAAATGGCTGGTGAGTGGGCTCTTGGGATCTATGGTGTCGAGTTGTGTCGGAGGTGATTGGAAGAATTGGTTATGCAGCGATGATGGTGGCTAATGATGAGGGATGTTGTTGAGTGACGGAGGTGGTGGAGGCATATGATTGTGTGGTGGAGGTGGGTTGGCGTTGGGTTGATGCTGCTTTTGGCCCAGCAATGGCTCTTGCCTCTGCTCCTATTGACAAGGGATGTTGACGGTATACTATAACTCTATGAGCCAGGTCCGCTCTCTGTTGATGTGTTGTCTGTGAGCTTCAACGCATTGAGCAATTGCTTGTCTTCTCATAATGGATTCTTATTCTTACCGGAGCCTCTCTATCTCCTGCTGAACCCTGACCAGCTCCTCCTCTATGGCGGCTTCGTCTTCTTCAGCTTTCTCATCCTAGTCTTGCACTCAAATTTGATCAAACTCAGTGTCACTCTAAATGACTTGTACTAGCGAAGGTGTCCTTGGAGGTGACTGGTGTGGAGCACCTCCATTGGTTTGGGTGGAGCTGGTGCCTCTGTCGTTTTGGCTGGAGCCTGCTACGGTGGTGGACATGTTGGCTGGTTGTAGTTGGATTTCTGGATGTTGTTGAAGCTTGGTTGTTCTGCGGCATCAACGATGGTGGGGAGGGCTTGAGTGGGTGGATGGTGAAAAGGGATTTGGTTTTGGTCGGAGGTTTGGGGTAAGCCTTCGTTTGGGTGGAGACGCTGGCTGGTTCATCTTTGTGGCATCATCAGGGTTGTCTTCGGGCTTAGAACACGGTGGGTGCCAAATATTGGGACCAAATAGTCGGAGGCTATTGAGCCCCAAACACGGAGGTATGGGATGAAGGTGCGAAGGTCAGGGAGAGCGCATGAGAATAGTAAATACTAACAATAACTGCTCCCTAGGTGTCCCATCAATGAACACCTGAGGTCTATTTATAGGGACTATTACATGTTGTCATTACAATGTCTGTAATACCCCCATTCATGTACCCCAACCTATCACTGCACAGTCAGGGGTCATCACAGTCCTTTAGCATTTACAATTATTTGCATGCCCCACGAATGACAACGTGACATGTGTCCACTGTTCTGCACCTTCGGTGATGGGGCCACCGGCGCATCGGTGACCTTTGGCGCGATCTTCCATCGCTCCGAGGCCTCCGACATAGTGGCGACCCTCGGCGTGATCTCCTGTCACCCTGAGAGGTCTTCGCCTGGTCCGATCCCGAAGCTCTGCCGCGCAGCTAGCTCCTTCCTACGAAATGTGCGAAGGTACGTCATAGATTATTGTTAAAGCAAAGGTTGATATGAGAGGGTGAGGACTCCGACTCTAGAATCTCTGTGGCCTCCGACCCGCATCCCCAATAGGCTCATTATTCTTGACGGTTTATACGGCCCATTATCTCAACCACCAGGCCTGTCAAGTCATTACTCAATTTCAGGTACCCGAGGGATTACCCGCGCCCGTACCTGACTTGGTTCGGGTTGGGTACGGATCCCATCTACGAGAAAAAAATCATACTCATCCCCGTCGAGTCGGATACCCGATGAATATCCGTGCCCGAATTGCTATCCCTAGACTGAGGCCGGACCGGCCCAGGACGGCTCTCGATGGATATCCGTACCCGAATTGCTATATAGGCTCAGGCTGGGCCGGCTGGTTGGCCGGGTATACGTCTGGTTGTGAGACCCCAACGTGCATAGGCCAGAGATGGTAGGGGCAGATGTAGCACGCGGGTTAGGGGGTGGCGGCAGCGAATTAGGCAGGCAGCAACAGCAAAGGAGCCTAATGGTATCATTAGAGGTGCAGGTGGTGTGATACGGCGACAGAGGGTGTTAGCCAGGTCCTAAAATTGATTTGACCAAACCCAACTGTTGCACACTAGCGCATCTGGAACATCACAACTCAGTTTCCTGACATTCCCAGTTAGATTTTTAAATGTACCACGCTAGCATTACATAAACATTTCTAGATTCCTGTTGGGCTCCTTGCGTTTCAGAATCACAAGACACCAACAGCATCTCTTTTCAGACAAACCTAGTAAAGCAAATAGCAAACAGATCCCCTTCACCAGCACATAATAACAAAGTTAAAGATACCATCAACCTAAGTTAAATATGTCTGATTTAGCTTTTATCATTTCTTCTCTGCTGTGAAACGGAGAACAGAAGTTGGATGCCAGACAAGAGTGCTGCTTGATAATAGCAATATGTGAAGGGTCTCTGCTGACTTGCTGAGGTGATTCCGCTTTGATTCTCAGCACCCGTGAGCGATCTGGTCCCAGCAGCGTGCTCCTATCATCACTTTTCCGTCTGACTGCAGCTTGTCTGGCTTTTGTCCACTCCTCCCTCTTCCTGTTTTCCTTTTCATGTCTGTATGTGACCATGCCACTCCACTGCAACTGGCTACCAGGACTAGTTACTGCATCTACGGATTACTAAAACTACCATACAAGTTGATGGTGCCTTGTTTAGGTTCTAAGGTTCCCGAGAATAGCATGTAGGAGCTACAAATTAAGAGACTACTATTATTTATAAGACTACTATCATATACTAGAGCTAAAGTAATCTAAACTTGTTTCCTTTCTTTTTCTAGAACTAAGACTGCTATCATATACTTGAGCTGAAGTACTTGATGGGATCATGATAGTCCCTGCAGACAAAGCACATAAAAACAATAACACAGCCATCAGGAAGAGCTGACAAGAAAATTACTGTATTTTATAAGAATCATTATTGAATGACTGATTCGTAGCACACTACAGGACAGGGCCCTTGTGTGAGGTTGATACTTACTCCCAGATTAGATGGAAGCTGACCCCTATTTGCCCTGTAGTATTCACAGCCCAATGGCCTCTTCATGCCCAGAGGTGAACCTGAAAAACACAAGCGCACAATTTTATACTGCTGCCTAAACATTAAACAAGGACACATGTTGCTGTAATAGAAAACTAGGAAATTGTTTGGGGCTTTACCTGGGCACTTGAAAGAAGCAGGAGTTGTATGGTGACAGCTCAAGGGAGGATGTTGGGGGGAAGAGGGATGAGGCCACATGATGAGGGCTGATGTTTTCATTTTGAGCTGTTGCACCAGCACAATCATCAATGGAGAATGCCTTGGCATTGGTGGGAGATGCAATGAGGCTTTCAGGCAAATTGTGACCCACGTCACTACAATCGAAACAACAAGAAACATATCAAACCTGGAAAGACTAACACTAACCCCAACAGAAAGGAACCAAATACTATTTAACAATAGCCAATACTTTTTTTTAATCCAAACAGGAGGGGGTCCCCTACTGATTATATTTTAATTAATACTCCGTAATAAACAATAGCCAATAGTTGTGGCTGTTAGTTTCTTTTATCCTTTCCCCCACGCTTGGACATTTCATTTCTTTCCAATCATAGCACCTATGATCAGCACACCAACAGCCTATACCTCACCTCCTTTTTCAGTAGCTTTTAAAGGAACATTTGCATCAATCAGAGCGGATAAATATGACTTTCAGATAAAGGGAGAGAGCTACCGCAAGTCTGCATTGTTTCCCTACGAGTATGCCTTTTATTTTATTTTTTCTTTTCCCAAAAAGAAATTGTGTGACCTTAGTGCGCATTGGGTGATTATTTTACTCTCACAACGACAATCTCACCTTTCTTGGAAATCACAAGTAACATTGGGTGCTGGTGTCACAGGACCAGATTCCCTCCCCTCTTCCCCAGGGTTGACTGCCTGTTTCGGTGTGCCATCACCATCCTCCTCTTTCTGCTGCTCCTGCTCCTCACGCTTGTCTTCTGCTACAGTTTCAGAGATGGCAGAAAATGCAGGTGCACTCATTGCAATACCGCTACTGTTCAACTTGTTATCTGCAACAAGAAGCCATGGATTCAAATGTCACAAAAACTCTGAAAAATCCAAGTATCTCACTGATCCAAGAAACATGTGAAGGTCAAGAACGGGACCAGCTCCTTGGACGGTGACGTCCGTCAAATGGACGGCATTGCCTTTGCCATCAGTTTGTCCCAGGGACATGGGTGCGCCGAGATAGTGACCCCTCTTGTTGAGGTCGAGCAGCTGCAGCCCCATGAACCGACGGCTCTGCAGCTCGATGGCTTGCTGAAGCTCGGCCGCCTGCTGCTGCTCTTCAAGCTTCCTCCTCAGAAAAGCTTCCTGGTTAGCAATGTCGCCCAGCATCATTCTTGGCCCTAACAATGGCAACAAGAATGTGTCA
>VSTD030000877.1:0-14365 GCA_008808055.3 Sporobolus alterniflorus
CTCGAGTTGGACAAATTTGTCGTGGTCTTCATTGATGGCATCCTAGTCTACTCGAAGAATATGGAAGAACATGAAGAACTCATTCGTATTATGCTTCAATGACTACGAGAGCAGCAGTTGTACGCCAAGTTCAGTAAGTGCGAGTTCTGGATTAACGAAGTACCATTCTTGGGCCACATGATATCACCAAAAGGAATCACGGTGGGTCCCGACAAGATAAAAGATGTGTTGGATTGGAAGCCACCAAGGCCCATAACAAGTACGCAGTTTCCTTAGGTTGACTAGCTATTATCGAAGGTTCATTTCGAACTTCTCCAAAATTGCAAAGCCAATTACCGAGCTTTTGAAGAAGGGAACCAAATATGACTGGAGCGAAGATTCTGATGACGCATTTCAGACATGGAAGATGTTATTAACAACATCGCCAGTGCTAGCGTAGCCTGAAATCGCCAAGTCATTCGATGTATATTGTGATGCTTCTGGCACTGGATTAGAATGTGTCCTTATGCAACAAGGGTGAGTGATTTCTTACTCCTCGTGACAACTGAGACACCACAAAGTGCACTACCCTACTCATGACCTTGAGTTAAAGGCAGTCATAATGGCATTGAGAACATAACGATATTACTTGCTTGGGAATGTGGTTCACATCTATACGAACCATAAAAGCTTGAAGTACACTTCACACAACCGGACTTGAACATGAGGCAACGAAGATGGTTCGAGTAAATCAAGGTTTATGAGCTAGAACTGCACTATCACCCGGGCAAGGCAAATGTAGTTGTGGATGCGCTGGGTCGCAAGGCTCACTGCAACTATTTGCTAGCTGTACCTCTTATTGGAGAAGAGTCTAGCATCAGAGTATTACCGAACTTATCATTGTACAACATTGCCCTTATACCCCTATTGAGGGAAGAGATCAATGTCGCTCAAAAGAATGATGAAGGTATGGCACATATAAGGAGAAGAATGCAAGAAGGCGACCCAAATGTCAACTGCTTCAGTGAGAATGCGGAAGGAACCTTATGGTTCAAAGATAGACTTGTGGTGCCAAAGAGAGAATCTCTAAAGAAGAAGATTCTGGATGAAGCTCATACATCGAGATACTTTATTCATCCTGGGAGCATGAAGATGTATCACGACTTAAGGCAACAATTCTGGTGGACACGAATGAAGCATGAGACAGGTCACTATGTGTCTGAATGCGATACCTGCAGAAAGGTCAAAGCCGACTACATGAAGTCGGGAGGATTGTTGTAACCTTTGAGTATTCCAGATTGGAAATGGGAAGACATAAGAATGGATTTCATTGTGAATTTACCTCCAACTGCCCACAAGGTTGACTCGATATGGGTGATTGTTGATCGCTTCACCAAGTCTGCCCACTTTTATACCCATGCACACCTGCTTTATAGTTGAGAAGTATGTAGAGATCTATATTACTCTCATCCTCTGTCTGCATGGAGTTCCAAAGATGATCGTTTCCGATAGAGGGTCACAGTTTGTTGCTCGCTTCTGGGAACAAATGTATGCTTCCCTTGGGACTCACTTGGTCTACAGTTCAGCCTACCACCCATAGACAGATGGTCAAACAGAGAGAGTGAATCAGATTTTGGAAGATATGCTTAGAGCCTACGTGATGGAAAATCAAGGTAGATGGGACAAGAATCTGCCATGGGATGAGTTTTCATACAACAATAGCTATCAAGAGAGCCTCAAGATGGCACCATTTGAAGCATTGTATACACATCTCAATTGGCCCCGACCTTATTGATGAGGCTGAAGCGACAATCCACGTATTCAAGACAACTTGAAAGCCATGAGGTCACGTCAAGAAAGTTATACAAACAAAAGACATCAACCATTGTTGTTCGAAGTTGGAGATCACGTGTACCTAAGAGTTTCACCAATGAAGGGTGTGAAAAGGTTTAGGATGAAAGGAAAGTTAGCACCTCGCTACATTGGACCTTTTTCCCATACTCCAGAAGTTTGGACCCGTGGCATACAAACTAGAGTTACCGCCATCTTTGGTAGGAGTCCATGACATCTTCCACATGTAGCAACTGAAGAAGTGTCTGAAAGCACCTGTGAATGTAGTACTGCAGGAAGTGACACCGCTCAAAGAAGATTTCACCTATCCTTAACATCATATCAAGATATTGGATCAGAAGGATCATGTCACTAGGTGCAAGATTGTAAAGTTCTTCAAGGTTCAATGGAGCAACCATTCAGAAGAAAAATCTATGTGGGAAAGTGAGGGCTTCCTCCGTTCTCACCATCCAGAGTTCGAGTTAACGTAGAGGGAAACGTGCGATTGTTCACTGTTCCTGTTAGGACCTTTCTCCTTTTCAAATCTCGGGATGAGATTCTTTTAAGGGGGGAGGGTTGTGACACCGCTAGTGTCTCTGTAACAACTATAGTGTTCTATAGTACCTCTAAAGTGTAATCACGGTGTATCTTCGTTTAAATTCATATCTGAATTCAAATCCTTCTTTTGAATATTAATTTAAACCAAGTCCAATTACCACTTGTAAAGGAACTTCCAAATTCTGCATATAAGTGAGTCAACCTCAATTCACATTCTTGATGATTATGTGAAGTTAGAATTTTATGGAATTTATGAGATTTTTCACAAAAGGTTTGAACCCCTTTAAAATTCAAACAAGATTCAAATTAGATTTGATTCTGAATTTTTTAAATCAAAATCCATAGAGATTTGGTAGTTGAGTCAAATAGTAAAGTTGTGTCATTTGAATTTATCTATCAACTTGCCAAATTTGGAAAAATTTGGAATTTAGGAAGGTGGTGTTTGGTATTTTTGAGCTTGAAGCTTTTGAAATATTTAGAAAATAGTTGGAGAATATTAGGAATTTTAAACGGGCCGGCCCAGGTGAACAGCAAACAGCTGGCGCTGATTCAGCCCGTGAGGCCCACCCGGTCATTTTCTCTTCAACGCACATCGTGCGCGCCCGAGGGTGCCAGCCGACCACGACGCCCTGACCCAATGCCAAGGGCGACCGCTGCACTGCGCCGCTACAGGGAAAAGCCAACCGCCTGCACTGTACCCCGTTGCCCACATGCGTCTCCCATGCCGCTTGCCCATATCCCTTGAAGCATTCCACGCCAAGGAAAATATCTGCCCCTCTCGCACTCCATCACCATCAGCATCTCGAGCTCGCCGATGCCTCTGCTCCGTGCCTTGGAGCTTCCCTGAGCGTGCCGTCCTCGAGAAGCAAGTCGGCATGAAGAAATGCCTGAAGCCACAGACCGTGCACCTTCCCTTTTCTGTGTCGTGGACGCCCCAACGCCACCGACCAGTTTGGGATCCCTTCTGGTCCAACTGCCACATCCGCGAGCTTCGCCTGACCACCCCAGTGCTCGACAACCGCTTCGGTGCTGCCATCCACCATTCATCCACTTCCGGTGCATCATCCACCATCGAGGCCTCCTCGTCGCCGACCGCCATCGGTCGCCGCCCGGTGCTTCCGTCACATCTCTAACCTCTGCCTCGATCGCGTGGTGGTCGCCAAGAACCTCACCAGTGCCCCCCCCCACCTCTTCTTTGGCTTGCTGTCACCGTGGAGCCTCGTCTATGGTGAGCCCCTTCCTTCCCCGATAGCCAAAATGGGGTCCCCACCTTTCCAGCTTGCTCTAGCACATAGTCTTAACCTCCCTGCGCCGCCGCTAGCCAGATCCAACGACCATCGCCGCTGGCCAGCCGCCTCAAGCGCACCTCCCCTGTCTTCAATTTGGAAGTGGCCCAGATAGTGTTTTAGGCCTAGACAGAATCGGCCTAGTGGAATAGTAGAGTTTCACCTTTTCTAGGGGATTTCAGTTTAAATCAATCCAAAGTTCAAACTCTAAAATTCATTTGAACCTTGAAGTTTGTCAAACCTCCTCTATTAGTTAAATTCAAATGTATGCTTTAGAATAAAAATATAAAATAAGTTAATTTCATTATCTACTCTAACTATATAAAAAAGACCCACTAAGGATTATTTAAGCCAATTCTCTTAGCATGCAAGGTATCCACATCAGCATCCAATCAGGTCATGACACATCAGCATTCATCCAACATCATCTGTCACATCATTTCGCATAATAACAAAATTTTTAAATGATTTATCTCACTTAAATGATACCTATTTAAAATTCCATTTTCATTGTTGTGCTCTACAAGATGAGATGAAAAAAACTAGATCTCACTTGCATATGTTTTCAAAAGTAAAGTATATTGACTCATCGCTGCTTTAAACCTTCACCATCCAATTGTAGCAGCTAAATCAACCACGTGGATTTTCTTCATTTTTCGGTCCAGTATGATTCGCTTCAATCCAACTGGCGTCATCTCCTCCCTTTCCCCTCCCAAGTGCCACCTCTCATCTGATTGACATCGCCACGCCGTGCAACGCTTCCTTCCCATTAAGTCAAGATGATTTCGCTGCCTCTACTTCTTCTTCTGGTAATGCTTCGTCACGTCACCTCCCCTCTCAAGTCAAAACCGAAGCATTAAATCCGCACCACCGCCACAAGCCACCCTCCCCAGACTGCGCGACCCTCACCCTCCACTACTATAAAAAGATTATCTCAATCTTGACCACTATCCCCACCAATCAACAGTGTCTCCATTTTGTTTCCTCCCTAGAGAGAGCACCACGCCATCGAAGTTTCACCTGCCGCCATTGTTCCCATTCACCGCTGTCTCACACCCATCGTCCCTCTGCACAACGACACCAACGGTGATGAACTAGCCGACCGACCATCTTTCACTTCCTGAATAGCTTATCAACATCTGAATTCACGTAAAAAGATATTTTAAAATCCTGCAGCATCGCGCGGGGTTATAAACTAGTAATTATTAAATAATTGTATAAGGTTTGTTAATTCATAGAAAATTCAAAAGTAATTATTCCAAAGCCAATAATTAGTGAAACCTTGACACATAATTACCTTTCCACCTTTTCATCATGGCAAAGTCAGTTTCATACCCTTTTTCATGGTCATGTGCTAAGCTAAGTACTTCATCACTCTCTTTTTGGAATAATTGCCTTAGTAAAGTGAGGTAATTAGAGTAAATCTTCAATCTCACCATGTCATCCTAATTTTGACCTCAAACCCTAATAAAACCCTTGAGCCATGTCATTAGTTATCTTTAACATTGTTACCTTCTGAACCCGCTTTAAGTTTAAGTCGATGTAGCTAAGGTTCTCGTCATCGCTAATCATTCTTGTTTAAATCTTGCATTCATTGTCACTTCGGTTGTTTGCAATGTCGAGCAAGAAGCTTTGAGCTAGAGCTCTTGGGGATCAATATTCGTAAAGCTCAAGACCTAGTAGCTTCTGTAACTGCTTGGTCGAACCGTAACCGCCACTCTATGGTGGTTGTTGGAGGGAGAATGAGATAGCCCAGGACAACGGCGTTGGTCGGGCGATTACTGTGAAACCAAGATTTCATCCCAAGTGTAGAGGAGAGATTTTGACCTTGCAGAGACTTAGCAAAAGTTAGTCGTACATAAGGTCCTAAAGACCGTGCGTACGTCATATTGTTAGGTTTTACCCTTACAAGGTGTATATTGATTCGAATCTCTATGAGACTCTCGGATATGAGTGATGACTTGCCACCACACCCAAATGTAGTAATCAAACTTTCATTATGTTTATACATGTATTATGAGATGAATGTTGATGATGATAAATACTTATATCAAATGTTGTTTGATAATACTTGCATGCTTAGAATAGGTTGCAAAACCTATGATTCTAGTGACCTTTTAACTTGGCTAAAACTTGATTAAAAGTGATTAAATATAATGGTTGTAGGCTTATGAGTCTTTACCATTTGAAGCCTTGCATGTTTAGGAGTCTGTCCACTTGGTCATATCGGGCCAGTCTTGCTGAGCATAGTCTCTCAAACTTTGCTTTAAATGTTGTGTACAGGTTTCTTCTCTCTCTCTCTCTCTTTCGGTGATGTCGTTGATGGCCGTCAGTGAGAAGTCCAAGCTTTGAGTACTGGATTCTGTACTGGACCCCATCCCTGGTGTAGAGTTGCCGAAGAAGGCTTTTACCTCTAGGGTGAGGTTAATGCCCTTATGACGTCAAGTTATATGCTTCCGCTAAAATGTTACACTTTCGCAAATGTTCTATCTTTTGAAGCACCATCTGCTTCTCTATTTTGTAACTTCTAAACAAAGTTATAATAACTTAAGTTCTACTTTAATCATGTCTTTATATGCTTCGTATGTGTGTTTGTGCATTCTCGCTTCGTCGATAATCCCTCAATTGATCTTGAGGTGACAAACCCCTACTTTTCAAGGGGCGGGGGGGTTCTGTCACAAGCACACAAATCTTTAATGACTTGGGCAATGACTTGATCATCGGATACTTCTAGAGCTTGGGCTTTCAACTGCAGAAACCTTTGGTAGAAATTGGGCGACGTCTCTTTCTCGTATTGAGCGCATGATAAGAAATCTTCTTCTGTGCTGAGCTCTGCTTGGAACCCTTGGAAGTTTAGTAAGAATTTCTCCTTTAGTTGCTGCCAAGAGCATATGCATCTTGGCGGGAGTCTTGAGTCCCAGTTTGCTATGGCACATTCGAGGGAGATAACGAGTGATTTGGCAAGGGTAGCACCATCCCCACCGGCTGAGGCCATGGCGGCATCGTAGCACATCGGAAATTTGCAAGGGTCGATATCACCATGGTATTTTGGTGGTGCTGCTGCTTGATATTGTGGTGGCCAGGGTGCTAGTTGCAAGTTGTCTACCAGTGGGCTTTTTGGATCTATGGTGCCATATTGTGACGGAGGCTGATGGTGGATCTCATAGGTTGGTGGTGGGGGTGTTAGAGGTGCGGGATTTGCATTTGCGAAGGAGGTGGTAGTGGCTGGGGTATGGGTTGGTGGTATGGTTTCTCAAGTGGAGGTTCTTGCCTCTGTTCCTGCTGGCAAAGGATCTCGATGGTGTACAGGAGCTCCGCAAATCTTGCTCTTTCTTTGTTGATGTGTTGTCTTCTAGCTTCAGCACAATGAGCTGTTGTCTGCCTTCTCATGATAGCTTCTTCTTCTTGATGAAGCCGCACAATCTCCTGTTGAACTCTAGCTAGCTCTGCTTCTTTTGTAGCTTCGTCCTGCCAATCTTCAACTTGAAGTTGCTTGACCTCTGGATTCTCTCGGATAGCTTGAATTGGTGATGGAACGCGCGGGGGCGATTGATGCGGGGCACCTCCATTGGTTTGGGTTGAGTTGGAGCCTTCGACATTTTGACTTGATCCTGTGGTTGTGATGGATGCGTTGTTGTTAGTTGCGTGCTACAACTCGACTTCTGGGATATCACCGAATGCTACATGCTCCAAACCCTCGGTGATACTTGAAAGATTTTTGGTGGGTGGTTGGTTTTGCGCGAAGGTTTGGGGCAACATGGTTTCATCTCCCACTTGCGAGAGATGCTGGCTTATTCTCCTGTGTGGCATCATCAGGGTCATTCTCAGGCTTCGAACACGGTGGGCGCCAAATGTTGGGAGTCAAAGTCCGAAGGTCGTGACCCCCAAACACAAAAGCGAAACACACGAAGGTATGGAAAGAACACGAGAACAAAAAGAGCAAAGGTGCAAGGGATGGAATACGAAGGTTCTATAACACATGAATTCGGTAATAAATGCACGCTCTGCCCCAGGGGTGATCCCAAGGGGGGTCTATTTATAGGATAGGTAGGGGGTTGGTAAACATTGTCCAAACAACCCCTAAGCACCTGGGTCCCACACTGAGTACATAGTCACAAGATTATTACAATCATTTACAGTTTACAAGTACTTTATTCGTGGCCTATCACCAGTCGACACATGTCTTGCACTATGGCGCCTTCGTCCAACTGCCTCCGACGCGAATGGGACCTTAGCTATCGGCTAGGCCTTCGGTGTCATCCTCGACCTGGCAGTCTCTGACACAACGGTCGACCAGGACTTTCATCGTCGATTGGACATTCGTCCTCCTGTGGAAAAGCATCATTAAAACACATAGATGAGGTCATCAATTCATATTTCCAAAGCTCTAAACATGCAGTGAGGCTTAATTGAGTAAACCTTATGGTGTCTTTGGCCCACATCCCCAACACTTGCTAACATGGATTACGAGTTGTATTGTAGCTATTGTAGTTCAGTTTAATGTTAATGTCATGAAAAAATCAATTTTGAATTAGATGGACAACTTTATTAGTGAAAGTTGCCTAGAGGGGATGAATAGGCAATCAAACCTGAAACTCACTTAATTTTAGATAGTTAAAACTGCAGGGTCGGATATGTCCGATCACCAGAAATTTTCTGCAATGAAAAAGTAGATCGGGAGCCAAGATGATGCGTCTAAGTCCTGATAAGCTTACTATTAGCAAGCTAGACAATATGGAGCTTAGAGAAATAACAGGAACAACAAGAAGCAATCTAAACTCTAGTATTCAAATCTAGGGTTAGGTCTAACTCTAAATAAGAACAAATCTTGAACAAGAACACAAAGAAAATCAAAATGAGAGACACAAGGACACAAGATTTCTTCCTAAAGTTCGGCCACCCACAAAGGATGCCTACATCTCCGTTGTGGAGCTCACAAAGAGCTGAGTCTCTTTCAACCCTAATCCACTCCGAACGATCACCAAGATCTAGTTCGGTTTCCACTATCAAATCTCCACAAAGGAGAGGGCAATACAAATTTTCTGGGATCAACCACAACCTTGGTGACTCCCGAACAACCTAGTCCATCTAGGGGAACAAATCTCCAAGAGTAACGAACACACGGAGATCATCGGTGAAGTGCTTGAGATGAAGATCGAGTGGGTGAATGAAACTTAGAGGAGAGAGGTTGGGAGCGAAAAAGAGTGTCTCAAAGTGTTTACAATGTGAAATGAGTGGTCTCTCATGCTAGAGAGGCGTGGTGGGCCTTTTATAGCCCCCAAGAGAATCTAGCCGTTGGAGTGTCAGAAACCCGGACATGTTCGGGTCGAGGCCAGACATGTCCAGCCAACCACTCTGGAACCCGGCTTGGGGATTGGATATGTTCGGTCCGGGACTTGGTCGCTGAGGAATTGGGTTAGGTCAGACAGGTCCGGGCTGGGGGCTGGACAGGTCCGGCCAGAGTCACTGGAACCCTGCTACTGAGCCGGATAAGGCTGAGAGGCCGAGTCTCTGAAATCCAGCTAGGAAGCGGGATATGTCTGGTCTGACAAGAGTTTTTTGTGGTAGGATAGATTTTTGATGTTTTACACTTCACCAACTCACCCAATGTATCCCCCTTAATAGTACGGAGCTCCTAGAACTCAAATAAGATATAAAATCCTCAATTCTACGTAATTTTCATGACTTTTGCCTTTTTCATCATTAATGCCCATATAGAAATTTATTTCAATGTCTGTATTGCCTTTTTGGATATTGTACACTACAAAACTCTCAACACAAGGTTGGATATCTAATTGTTGGTCATCAATCCTCCAAAACTCACACGGGGGCCTAGATGCACTTTCAATTAGAGACAGTGCTTTGGATGATGAACTATTTGCTCAGTGTGATACAAATGAAGACTTTGTTCCAAATGTTGATGAAGCAACAACATCTCAACCACATGCGAATGGTGAAGAGGAGAGCGACATGAATGTTTTACATGATAGCATTGCAGATGGTTTGATGGTCATGTGACAGTAGGTTAATTTATTTATAACTCAAAGATGTGTGTATGTTATGACCATGTAATTTCTATTATCATTTTATTGTAAAAACAAACTCTCCTAATATTACTATTACAAATATATATATGCTAATTACAAATAATACAATAATCAGAGGTAGTATAAACAATTTACAACTGCTCCAGCAAATTCTTATCAGAAAAGCTAGGTTGCTAAACAACCTAAGCTTTCTAGAAAGCAAGCTTTTTTGTAGTAGAGGTCTGTAGCAGTTTTTAAAAAAGTTACAACTCAAACAAACAAGATCTAAGTATCCACCATCCCTACCAAATAAAATAGATATCATATGTGATGGAGCGTGCACACATTTTGCTGTCGAATATCATTCTTTTGAACAAGACAAAATAAGCATCCATGAGTGATCGACGCCCACTGTCTTCTCATCCTCCGATTAAAAATTCACACTCGATCTGATCAGTGGATGAGCAATATATATCACTTACCTGGCCTGTTGGGCATCGTGTGCATGCGTCTTTATGTCCGTACGCTAGTTGCGGATCGACAACTCGCCATAGCCGTAATTGCTGTTCACGTGAATCTCGGATTCTCGAGCGCAGGCAGGTGGATCCCTCTCATCAATATCGACGACCTAGACATAAAAATGTACGCCTGCAGAATGAATGTCGATCAAAGAGGTAGAGTATATATTAATACTATCGACTGGTGCACGTTGCATTGTGTTCGGCCGCGTTAAGTTGGTAAAGACTTACTTGGCCACCCAATCGTCCACACTTGACCAAACCCTACGTGGAAAGAGTCGACTCGACTCCGGAGTTAGCTCTTCGCGCCAGACTTGATGAGCTGTCACGTACGATCGGATATCGCATTTGCGGAGGAGATTTTAACCACACAGCCCTACGCCAATCGACGGAGACAGCGCTTTGTCTTGACCTGGGGGATCACGCACGTACGTCGTGTTCCTTTCCTGTCCCCGGCCGTCTCCGACGCGTCCCTTTCGAGCCTTTCTCGCAGCTCTCCAACTGTCCCGCCGTTCGCGACGGGACCCACCAGGCCAGGTCCCCAAGGCCGCAAGCAATGCCCGTCCCATCTTGCCAGCGACGAACCGTCACCACCACCGTGCAGGCGTGCACACAAACGGGCGCCCACACCCTGATATTCAGTACGTAGTTCGTGACCTCGCCGCCGTGCAAACCCCGCGTCAAACTAGGTCACGATGACGGGCAGACAACGCCTGTACGTACTACGTGCGCGCAGTGCAATCGCCCGCTCCGCATGCGGCCGCAGCGCGCGCAGCTAGCCGGGCCGGACTGCCGGAGGAAGCTGATCGGTCGACAGGCAGCACAAGCTAGGCCGCGCGACAATTTTTAGGCCTCCTCTCTCCGTGGCCACGGCACGGTTGTTTGGCGTCAAGCTAGACCGGCCAGCCCCGCCCATGCCCTGCAGTCACGCGCGACGGGAACTACGGTACCGAGGGCGACGGGTCAGGGACGCGGTGGAGCCTGCTGCTGCCTCCGCTCGCGCCCAGCACTCGGCAGGGGGGAGAGTTTTGTTTGGATCCATCGCTCTCTGCCGCGCGGGGCCCATCTTGTCTCGTCTCTCTCTATGATGGGGCGAATAGTCAGTCCGTCGGCAGCGGGCATGCAGGCAAAGTTGTTGAGGGGTGGTGCGTGGCGGATCTCATGCATCTCATCTCGGTGCAACGCATGTCTGGGAGTTTCCCCATGCGGCCGGCCGCCACATCATGGGATGGGCGCGAAACAGAAGCGGCTGACCTGTCGCTCACAGCACCGTCGCCGCCACGGGTCCTAGCAACTGCATGCCTTCGACGCCTGTCTGTCTGTCATCGCTTTGTGTGGATACATAATACAGTACTGCGTCTGTCTTTTGGGGCGGGCGTGCTGCCGATTGATCTGCGTGCCCCAGCTGCAACTGCACGCCAAAGTTCTGCTAGAAAAGTTTATGGACAAATGTCAGTGAAGGCGTATAATCACACCAAGGGGTAGGGTACACATCGCGGCAGGTAAAGAAAGCCAGGTCCACGGTAACGCACCAGTCACCATTCTCGATTTATCCGGTTCATTTTCCGGGCACCTCTTCGTAGGATCGCCTCACCTTCTGGCTTGGTCTCGGTGAAACCAGTGCATCGAGATGCATAGTCTTTAAAAGCTAAACGCTAAACCACTAAAATCACCTCTGCAGTCAAAGGAGAAAATTATTTAAGAAGCTGTTTCAGTTAATCTATTTTTCAAGGCTTAGTTCTAATCCCTGCAAAGTGGTCTTTATTATTCACACATATTCTGCGCACGTTCCATATGCTACTCGCTCAACAGAGCTTAAGTTAGTGATGCTTATTTTAGACACATAGGATGCGGTAGTCAACCATTTCATGGTTTGTGTGTGTATGTGCCGGAACACGTTGTAGCAAGCATTTTGGTTACTATTTTTCATCTAGTGTTAGGTAGTGGGTAATACTAGGAAGGCGGCATTGTGATGATGCATTTGATGTTCTGATGTGTTGAATTGAAGGTGAATGGGATCCGAGCGGACATCAATAGCGATTTTTGGAGCAATCCTTTCATGATTTTGTCAGAACAATTTTGATGGTACCATAACTGTCTACTTGGATCAGGGGTTCAATAGCTATGACGGCCCATGAGGCTAGACATAATCCTAAATAGAGTTCTGATCAGATATGTATTTGTCAGGACTGTAACAGAATCAGAAACATGTTGTATCTATGAGACGGTTCTATTGATTATATAAGTAGCAGTCTGTAATTCATCTGATACATCGAATTTTATAAAATAATACAGTAAAAACTAGACGTAGGGCTATTAATCTATAAGATGGTCTGAACCAGTATAAAACTATCGTGTTCATCTTTGAGATTGATCTTACATCGTCGCATTTCTCTTGATCCTTAACACAAGTATCTGACGACACAACGTCGACAGAGGCACGCCAAGAAGGGGACAACGCTCAAGATCCATCCAGATAGATCATGACACCCTGGACGTTCGACATCAAGTTTCCTCTCGGCACTCAATTCACATTCGAGTCATTGACATTTGTTGCGTGCGGGGGAAGATGGAGAGCTTAGGATGTCACTGCCAGGGCCAGCACCAGAGCACCGCACACCGACAGATGGATAAGTTTCACGGTCTCTGACGACCTCATCTACATCAGGCGGTGCCTGCTCAGATCTGGATCCTTTTGCAGGGCTTTACATCCGCACCGCCAAGATCATTCAGGGTATCCCGATCGTGACGTCTACCCTCCAGCCATTGGCTGGAGCATCGAGTTCATCAACATCGGCAACGTCACTGCCAGGGCCAGCACCAGAGCACCGCACACCGACAGATGGATAAGTTTCACGGTCTCTGACGACCTCATCTACATCAGGCGGTGCCTGCTCAGATCTGGATCCTTTTGCAGGGCTTTACATCCGCACCGCCAAGATCATTCAGGGTATCCCGATCGTGACGTCTACCCTCCAGCCATTGGCTGGAGCATCGAGTTCATCAACATCGGCAACGTCCCCCGATCAAGATTCATCTGATGATTATCTCGAGATCGGGGTAAGTGCCTGTGAGGACTCCACCGGGGAGGGTCACCTCATCTTCATGCTGGCCCCAAATAGGGATCTGTCGCACAATAGCTCTAGCAAATATCCCACCATTGGGAGATTAGAAGCGTCCGATACTTAGACGTCCAATTATGGGATGATCTGAAATCTTAATCCGGACTTCAACGCCATTCGGCTCAAGACTATCATAGAGTTCATCCAATGGATGGCACTTGAAGGCTCTCCCCTTATTACTCTGGCTCAGCAAGGGGCTGAGGTGGCGAACGTCATCATAGCACAGCGATCGGTCGGCAACCCTCAAGGGGAACCGTCCGTCGGTAACCGATCAAACGATCGGGGAAAGAGATCCCGAAGCGAAGCAGCAGCATCGGTAAGTGACAACCGCCGTTTAGCCGACAATGACGCGCGGCGGCGGATTACCTAAAATCGCAACCTGTGAGAGTACGGCTGTGACCACGAAGACCTCTACAACTTCATCGATGATCGGAGGCATCATAGGGTAAGGTCGTTGACCCCTCCACGACGTTCCCTAGTGAGGGATGTCACCCCATCATGAAGGGATGATTTTCGTGCTTTGGCTCCATCACTCAGGCAGGTCGTCTAGCCAGAGAAGTTCAAGGCTGGACACATCAACAAGTATGATAGCTCTAATAATCCCGATGACTTCATCCAGGTTTACCATACTGTCACCGAGGCCGTAGGAGGAGATGATCGAGTAAAAGTCAACTATCTACCCACGACATTATCTGGCGCGGCCAGATCATGGCTTACCAATCGGCCTGAGGGACCAATCTACACCTGGGACCAGCAATGTGCCATGTTCATCGAGAACTTCTAAGTCACGTACGAGCGTCCATCTACGGTTGAAACTCTCAAGACCATTAGGTAGAAGCATGATGAGAGCCTCTGGGACTATGTGAAACATTTTAGCAATGCCAGGAACACTATCCCGTACATCCAAGACATCGAGATCATCGACGCCTTCCACGACGGAGTCAGTGACATCAAGACCGTGGAGGAGATCGCAATGAAGAAACCCAAGATGGTGGCCGATCTGCTAGCAGTCACGGACACATGCATCGAGGCATCCGAGGCTCAGG
>VSTD030000878.1:0-14364 GCA_008808055.3 Sporobolus alterniflorus
ATGGTGATGGCATTTGGCTGATGCCCTGGCTGAACCGTAGGTTTGTTGTCTGCCTGTGCCGCCGCCGCTGCGTGGAGGCTTATTGAATCATACGTGTGTACGCCAAGTTTGGTCATGAGGCTAGCCCCATCCTATACGTACAATAATAGAAAGTGTGCAGCCCATTGTTCCACTTGTACAATAGCCCAGCCGGACCCATCCTACTTATAAGCATGCAGCCCACGAATAGTTTGTTTGCCTGGTGCTTAAAGCTGAGTGGACTCAAGCTTGGCCTGCTACAATGCCCACGAAGCAACAGCGCACTGAATGCGTACGTACGTACCTAGCTTAGCCTGCTACAATGCTGTGCGTCACTCTCAATCCTTAATCAACCAAGCTTTCCTGATTATTTCCACTCTCAATCCTTAATCAACCAAGCTATCCTGATTAGGAAATACACACGTCTCAATGAGGCCGGATACTTGACTCAATCACACTATATTATATTAGCACCTATGATGTGGGCCAAATAAATATACTCCATAGCAATATGTGATTTTCTGTGGCAATAGAACATTTTATTATACAACAATTTAGTTTCTCATTGCAATATAGATTAACTTTTTACAATGAAAATACAAGGTTGTGACAATGGTAGATATTTGTGGCAATACAATATTTTATCATGCAACGATTTATATTTTTGTTATAATATAGCACAACCTTTTGCAACAAACGATAAGTTTATGCCAACTGAACACATCCCTGACAATACGATTAACTATACTACAACTATTTTATCATTTGTGGCAATAACTGTTAGATCTTGCAACAAAAGTAAATATTATAGCAACAACAAGAAATTTGATACAGAAATCCTGTTTCTAGCAATGAATTTAGTTGATTGTCGCAACAAAATATTTTTGTGGCAATACTACCTATATATATCCCAACTATTTAAAATTTTGGTGGCAATAACACATACCTCTTACAACAAAAATTTTCACGTTGCGGTAAGATACATGGCAATAGACCAATTTTCTAGTAGTGATGGTTGACTTCTCCTCTAACATCATCTGACTTGGCTTGGCTAGGGTAGGATTTTCAAGGCAGTTCAACGCTAGTGGGCATTAACAGGTGAGGTGATCTTTCTCTACCTAGTTGTAGCACATTTTGTCGGTGGAGGCTGGGGTTCTTCTCAATGAGGTTCTAACATCATCTTTTGTTTTTTGATTTCTTTTAAAAGCCTAGAAATCTGTATAAACTTCTAAAATGCGTAGAAAATACAATAAGACTTGGAAAAATATGAAATATTTTTTTGTAGAATCCTTAAGAGTAGCTCTTGGTATTAGACTTGACAAAATTCACTTTTATGCTGTATTGCCTTCTGTAAAATTGATACAACTCAAATCTTGAAGTATTTGATTACAAAAATCTATAAATATCTAAGTATTCAAAATTTGCATATATGTACGCTTCATGCTCAGCAGCTTGTATAAAATTTGTCATATTTTTCCTCCATAGATTAATTATTAGAATTTAATTTCTAGTCCAATAGTAAATAAATTGTAATAAATAAAACATGCTTAGGAA
The DNA here is from genome assembly GCA_008808055.3 of Sporobolus alterniflorus. Taxonomy (NCBI): domain Eukaryota; kingdom Viridiplantae; phylum Streptophyta; class Magnoliopsida; order Poales; family Poaceae; genus Sporobolus; species Sporobolus alterniflorus. Next base: position 1,573 of record VSTD030000878.1, read on the forward strand.
AATACTCAACTTTGGTGTAGTGCTCCTTGATGCTGTATAAGACCTGCATAAAATCAGAGAACCATGTTAGATTTGTAAATCTCATGTTATTAAATTTCTAATGCATAGTTAAATTGTTAATAAATAGAAAGACTAGGGATAAATTTGTAAAATAATTTGTAAGGTTAATATACTTAGGTTGCTCCTGTTTATGCATCATATTGCACTTTTCATCTCATGCATTGCACTTTTCAATTGTGGTCATCTTTTACATATACGCTAGATCACGCGGAGTTGGGATTGGATGTTTCAGCGGAGCAAGCTCAAGTTGAAGAATTCACTAACCTAGCTTTGGATCAAGTCAAGCCCTGGTGCATCTAACTATCATCCTTGAATTTTGTTTAACTTTATATCTTGTTATGATTCTTGATTGTGCATCAAGTCTATAGGAACTGAACTAATAATCTAGTTGCATTAGGAGTTACCTTCCTGATCACCCTTGTTAACCCTATCTGGATGGAATATCGTTAGCTCCTGCTATGCTTAGATGTTAAGTTATGGTAGAAGTCAAGTGGAGGATCCCACTCATGAGAGTTAGGGTTTGTTCCCTTTTCATGTCTATTTGGTAATTGTTGAGATGGATAACCTGATATCGGACGGGGCCCTTAGGTGAAAGCCGGCACCTTTAAGGCTATAGCCCTCGCCTGTGTTGGTTAAGGACTGATGGGTTGGCCCCTGCAAGAAAGTATTGAACGTACCGATTGCATGCTGGTATTATGAGCCCAGAAAACTAATGTAGTTGTGTAACCACTTGGCTGAAACCTCTCTCCCCTACTCTAAGGCTGTTGCGAGGGAGGAAGAATGAGGTGACCCAAGGCGATGGTCGGGCCAGTCTCTTTGGTCGTCAAGACTTCTTCTGGGTGTAGGGGCATGTTTTGTCTTTGTGGAGACCTGTGAAAGGTTGCCTACGTGGGCCACGTGAGATGTATGGTCCGGGACCGTACGTGAATCGAGTGTGGAAAGCGTGTGGCGTGTTGATCGAGTTTTTCCTGCATGGTGTACATCGATTCGAATCGCCGTGACTCTCAGATATGAGTAACCGCTTGTTTGTGGTAGTCAGCATGTAGATAATTAAATGTAATGTTGGTTAATGAGGAGTTAATGGATTTGCTTTACTTATTACTTGTTTGCAACTCTTACTTGATTAGTTTAAATAGCAACTTTTAGTTATAATGATTTGAATATAGCTGGATCATGAAAGTAAGAAAGGAAAATAACTTGAATAGAGCTAAAACTTGAAAGTAAGGATCTACTCTTAGCGTGGATTTGACATAGTATAGAGCTTATCCTATTCAGCCTTCCATGCTAAGACTCAGCTGTTTATGGCCACATTGACGGGTAAGTCTCACTGAGCTTTAGTTGCTCAGGCTTTGCCTTGCTGTTGTTTTGTAGCTGTGCTCTCTCTTTCCCTTTTGGCGTGAGCCGTTTTTGAGGTCGGCATCTCTAGGGCAAGGTGTCGTTCCTGACTCATCAAATGTTTCTGCTTTCGCAAAATATTTTTAGTATCTATCTTCCGCTTAAAACTCTGTAATTGAATTCGAAACTTAAATTGTAATAATGTTTAATTTTCAGACCATTTTATTTGTCTAATTCTTGTATGTGATGCATTATACGTCATTACTTCGGTAATGACACTCCGTAATGATCCTGGTTTGAACTAACCGTCCTTTTTAAGGGCGGGGATGTCATAATGCAATGGTAGCAAAAGATGTTGGAGGTGAGAAGGATAATTCAACAAAGATAGATAGAGAGGCAAAGATAGATAGAGAGATAGCCAAACTAAATTTTTTATTATATATAAACCTAAGGGGTTGTGTGACTACGACATAGCTTACATTCATACTACCACTTAAACAAAGATGCAAATTAAGTATTTTCACATCACACAAAGAACAATCGATTCTCACATAACGATAAGGCAATTTCAAAAGACTCGATAAGACTACTCGAATCTATTAGCGTATTATCCTAACTTAATTTCTAGACTCAACTAGTCTTCTTCGGGATACTAGTAGTCATCCTCATCATAATCGTCCAGGGTCAGGTCGTCTAGATCGTCAACTTCATCTTCACCAATTTTCCACAACTGCCCTCGCAAACTTCAGATGATAACCTTCTGGGCGGAGTTCGGAGCTTGTAATGCTTGGATTTTTCACTCCTGAACCCTCTCCCATGCATGAAGATTCTCAATCTTCTACACTTACTCCTTCTCCTTTCCATTGAGCCGCTTATTATCGAGATCTCGAAGTTATTGACAAAGAGCTATTAGGGCTTGATGAGCAACATCTTGAACTCCAGCATCGAGGGTAGCCTGGGGTTCAATGTAATACATATGCCGAACCACACGGACATCGTAGCTCAATTGCTTCTCGTACAACATCACTTGCACACACCATACTAGGGCACTACCGCAGAACGGTCCCCATGTGCCGACGTAGAGGGATGCGTGGTTGTAACCGTTTGCCTTGAGTAAGCTTGCTAGAGTCTTGGGGAGGTGTCCAGCACTCAATCTATCACACCATTTCCTCAGAAGTACATGATGAACTGGGAGATCCTCTTGTCGACAAATCGAGGGCTTCCAATAGGCCATCTAGAAAAGAGAGAGTGAATAAGAGTAAATAATCATTTTAAATCAGAATTTAAATCGGAAAGTAGAGATAAGAAACGGATAGAAAAGCAAGAATAAAAATATTTTTTGCAAATCCTCAAAATAAGACTAAATGAAGGACTCTTATAACTAAGCTAGTGTTTCTACAGTACTCTGGTACCACTCTGTCACACCCGGTTGAAGCCAAGCCAAATACTCATAGTATGTGTGATCAGGAATCAAGTTTTCATTCATACCGTACAGAAAATGGATACAGAATAACCAATGTCACAATATATAATATTTATTATCAAATATTGTCTTTAACAAAAAAAAACTAAGTCAAACACTCTCAAAAACACATCAGCGAAAAGGCATCATATTTCATTCCACAGGGACAGGATACCAGATTTGGCTGGGCATATTTTTTGAATCGTATGTAGCAGTAAACTTCCACTCATACAATAAATGGTATCCTTGGATTACATGACAACGGCAGGACAAAGAAACAAACCATAATAAAGAACTAAGTTGCTTCTTTTCTTCAGCTGATACATATTCCCTCTCTTTTTAAATTGTTGGCTAGCTTGGTGAACTTTCAACTGTTGTTTCTGTAGCTCGACCCTGAGGTGGAGCAGAAGCAACAACATTGTGCTCTACAAGCCTTTCGACAGGCACCTTGACTACATCACGGCGAACGCCTATATCTGATACATAGCGCCCCACGCAGTACATGCCGCTGGTCACAATCGCCAGGCCCCCAGCACTGGTTGTCAAGAAACGCAGGGGCGATGAGGCCACTGCACTGAAAGCAGCCGTCAGGGATGCGAGCTGCCCGCTGCGGCCAACACTGAAAGCAGTCTCCACAAGCAGTCCCGTCTTGCAGTATATGGCGAAATCCTCGCAATTGTTCTTGAAGAGGCAGTAGATGCCGAAGCCGTTGTCAAGGAGGTAACGGGCACGGTGGATGACAGTATCGTAAGGGTCAGAGGCAGCCAGAGTGCAGGTTCCTCCGCGTGCTTTGGCGAGGAAGAAAACAGGTGAGACGGCATAGTCGAAGAGGTAAAGGATGCCCCCATCCAAGAAGCAGTCGAGGCAGGACATGATGACTCCCTGACTCCTCATCAGGTGGCCACATTTCTGGCAGGGAGAGGTTTCAGCTGGAGATGAAGAACTAAAAAGGAACCGATCCAAGAATGTCCCCGTTCCAATCTCGTGTCCAGCTGCTCTTGTAAAATGGATGACCATGCCATCTCCTACATAGATCCCTGATAAGATAATGTAACAATAAAGATGTAATCCCAGCATATGTAGCAGTTGCACTAATCATTGTTGACTAAAAAGGGTTCGCTGATTGGAGCTTGGGTAACGGTTGGAAATGAAATCCATCCAAATTAATAAAGCTAAGTAACAAGCAAGATTCAGATTGGAGGGGGAGCGAAAAGAATCGATACCGTGGTGGGCGTAGATGTAGGCGGTCCGCCATGAATAGATGTGATCCCCGGCCTTGACGTCTTGCCGATCCACCCGGTTCGACAGCACCCCAAGTCCAACCATCTTCCCCGGAGGAGGTGACGGAGATCACAAGGCCCCAAATCCGGGGAGGGCCTCAATCGAGGGGGATCTGATCTGTTTGCTTTGCTTCTGCGTGGGGGCAGGTCAGCTTGGTGCTTAGCGGGAGGCGAAGGAAAGAGGAAGAATATGACCGGACTGACTCAGCAAGGAAGGTGCCAACAGCAAGGAAATAGGCCCGGCTCAGCCAACTAGTGCTCTAAATCAGGCCGTGCCGGCACAGCCCGTGGCTTGTTAGCATCATGTGCCTAAGAGGAAGGCCCGGCACATTCCGGATAACAGATCAGGCTGTGCCGTGCTGAAGGCTCAGCCTCAGTACGACACACCATACTTTTATTCAGGCCGTATCGGCCCATTTGGCCTGCTGTGATTGCATGCCCATTTGACTCACCGTGTGATGAACAACCCGTTGATAAAAAAAACAGATAAATACTTTATTTTTATAGGAATTTTTGAATCAACAGAATATGATGATCATAATATTTGAATACTATACATGACCACAATAATACTTAATACATGACTGGATGGACCGTGCCCTTAATGGACCGGGCCACTAATGGGTCATGCCTCCCGCCGTGCTGCAACAGGCCGCCTGCTTCATATGTCATGTCGTCCGCCCAACAGGCTGAAACGGCGGCCCAAGCACAGCCCGTTGGCTCGTGCCAGGCACGGCTCATGACTACTACTGATCTACTGCATCCCCCGTCGTTCACCAAAACCCGTAAGCGCTGAAGTGCTTCACCCTGAACTTCCATTCTCCTTTGACAGCATCGAAGGACACAAACTCTGCTCCATGCTCATCTGCCTTCTTCACCAGCATCTCCTTGTACCTTTGCACCCTCGGACCCTCCCTGTATTGCTCACCAGTCTTCTTGTTCATGCACTTGATGTTCAGAAGAGTCACCTCAGCAGCTTTGTTCAGCCCCTCCCCTACCGGTGGCTTCTTGCTATCGTCCTTGTACACAATCACCTCGCGGTTATTGAACTCCACAATCGACTCCAGATCCAGGCCCCTCACATCTGTCACCCCCAGGAACTTGATGCTACCGTAACCATGACGCCCAACAATGAAGTCCCTCACCTGACTGCAGTAGCCAGGCTCAGCACGTTCCTTAGCAGCAAGTTCCTCCAGGCTAGGCTCCGTGAAGTAATCTGTATCAGGGAGCTTAGGCATTAGCCTCTCAATGGAAGCACCATTTCCATGCGGGCTCACAGCACCGGGCCCATGGTAATTGCCATTTTCCACTGGAGAAGATCTGCTTGGTGACATGGCAGCCTTACCACGCTCACTTTCTGCAGAAGCTCCTGCACAAATCACAAGCCCAAGAGTTTCACACCATAGAAGTTGAGTTAAAAGAAACAACTACATCAACAGGTTTGCTTCAACATCATGGATCATGGTACATCAATTTAATGGGGCTAGAAGTATTCCCAGTACTGTAATGACAGTACTTACCTTTATATTTTTCCAAATCAGCTGCATCCATAGGAACCGACCACCTGTCCATTCCACTCCGTGAAGGCCACTGATCAATCGGACGAATTATCAAACTTCTGGGGTTCTCTCTAGGAATGAAGAAAGCATCCGCTTTTGGTGTTGCAGGAGATTCTTCATCGTCAGCAAAGAATGGAACCTATAAGAAGGGAAAAAGAAGATGAGCCACAATCAGTGCCTTCTCATTCACAAGGTCCATGAGCACAACTTGCACACAACATTCATGAATGCTTACAAGTCATTACCTTGCCATCAGATATTGGGTTATATTTTCTTGGGTGCAGTCTTATCCTTCTCTGTGATAAATGCCTAGGAACCACCATGGATATTGTTCGGCTTGGAAGAGACTTCTCAGCAACCTGCAAGTCATAATTTTTTTTGCAATTGAACACAGCCTTACAGAACCTCATAGGATTACATGTTGCTAATGAACAATCATCTCACTGCCTCCACTGTCCACCCATTTTATAAAATAAATTGGAATTTGGAAATACTAACAAATAAATAAAACGAACCGGCAAGCTTGATATTCCATACTGAACCAAAGGTGAAGACCCGGCATTTCCAATGGACATCTGGGGCATTGCAGGAAGTGTCCCATATGGATGGGAAACAGGCGCAGGCTGCATGACCATATTGGACTGGATAGGAGTTCTGGGTCAAACATGCAACACAGACATGTCAAGTTAGAAGGGACAATGTTAATAAGTTAAAAAAATGCAATCTTATGTGTTGCCTATGCATACTAATCCATAAATTTCCAATGCAGGGATAATATTTTCCTTCACCTTAATATAAATGCTTAAATCTATAAAAGAACAATGAAAAAGTAATAAGTAATCATGCTCTCATGAGAAGCAGCAAGAGTTCATACAGCTGTCCAATCGGGGTCTGACTTGTAGTGTTGGAAAAACTTCCACCAAACAGAGCTGCAGTGTATGCATTAGCGGAAAAGTGAGTCCACATTAGTTTTCAAAGACAAATATAAGCAGCAGAATGATTTGGAGACAAAAAAATACCAACCTGGTTGTGTTGAAGGTTGGAAAGAGAACAGGTTGGATGTTTGAGCTGGGGTAGATTGCTGGAATGTTAGCTTGATCATTAGGAGCAAAAAAGCAACTTGTCAACAATAAGCTTTGCAAAGAAAACAACATAGAAAAAAGTAGTACAAATAACTGTAACAAGATAGGGATTATTTCAGCTGCAAAAATTATATAAATGAAAAGGTAGGTATGGGACCTACTGCTGAAAAAGGTGAAGATCCATTGCCAAAAAGATTGCGTGTGTTGAATAGACTTCCAGAAGAAGAAAAATTCAGTGCACTTGAAGACTGTTGCACAAGTGCTGGGGAAGATTGAAATAATCCAGCCGATTGAGTACTGGGTGTGGTGAATAGACTGCCAGTGCTGAATTGACTTGGATTTGTTGATGAAGCAAAAGAAGGATTTGTATTTGAAAATAAAGATGGCGAACTTGCTGGAAATAAAGAACCACCTGGTTGTCCAAACTGTGTGGTATTAGTGGACGATGTGAATGGGTTCGAACTTGGGGCTGATGAATTATTAAATGAAGTGCTGAATGTGCTAGTAGAACCAAAGGTAGTTGAAGACTTAGCAAATGGATTGTTTGTTTGGGTTGATGGAAATGGATTCGGAGTAATTTGGTTAAATGAGAAAGGATTTTGTTGCGGAGTCGGCTGTGGCACTGCTGCGGGTGTTCCAGAAGGATTTGGTCCACCTGCAAGTTCAAATATCACGAATCAGCTAGGAGAAAGTAAATCCAATGATAATGGTGGTAAATGATTAGTAGGGGGCATCAAATAGAGTGTTTTATTGATATGTGGTAACTGAGATAAACACTCAAGCTATGTCTAAGTAGAGTAATCTAAGGCTCAAATCATTATTTCAGTTGCTCCCAGTTCATACATAAGGAAGCATGTCAAAATTTACACAACCAAACAAAGTGTTAGAATGAGAAGGATTGCAAGTCAAGCAATGTACTCAACATCACCTTTGTCTCCGCGCTGGTAATCTTCCCACCTCAATTCTTCATGACTCTGATCTTTGTATTCAGGCATAGCAGATATGGAATCGAGTTTAGCAGCAGGAGCACCACTTGTAGCACTATCAGCATCTGCTGTTTGGGCATACGGTTTAATTCTGCTTCCTCCAGCTTGGTTACCAAATGGTGTTTGCCCAAAAGGTGCTGCTGCCGACTGTGAGCCTGAAATTCAGAAAGAATAAAGAACTAGTGAAACAGGTAAAAAAATCTGACCGAAAAACAGGTAATTTTGAGTTGGCCAGGATAAAAGAAAGTATCAAGAAAGAATACATGAATAAAATAGTATAGCTGAAGTAAGAAAGAATATTCAATGCCAACTGCAACTGCCATACAGAATCAAACACAATTAGACAACAATGCAGCTGAGAAATAGTATAAATATCCAAAGGAAAAAACCTACCAAATGTTGAAGTCTGTGCACCAAAAGGTGAGTTAATGGATGCAAAGGGAGAGGAACCAAATGAAGTTGCTGTTTGTCCAACAGATGGAGAAGAACCAAAACCAAATGCAGGTGTGCTCAAAACTCCAAAACCTGGGGAACTATTAACGCCAAACGCTGTGGTTCCTGAAGTTCCAAATGCAGGACCAGGAGTAGATGAACCAAATGCGTTGGTGGCACCGAATAGAGATGTTGACGTTGAACCAAATGTCGGGGTGGTTGAGGCACCAAAGGCTGGTGCAGTTGTGGCACCAAAGGCTGGTGCAGTTGTGGCACCAAAGGCTGGTGTAGTAGTCGCACCAAAGGCTGGTGTAGTTGTCACACCAAAGGCTGGAGTAGTTGTCGCACCAAAGGTGTTGCTGCCAAATGCTGGCTTAGTCTGCTGGAACGTGCTACCAAACGGACTTGACTGGCTAGGAGATGATCCAAAAGCCCCAAAACTTGGCTTTTGTCCGAATAAAGACCCTACAGACATGCAAAGCAGAGCGTTATGCTAAATGTATATACTGCATTGCTATTGGTGTAAAGAGCAGTGATAAAAGATCAGCTGAATTTGAGGTAAGTTTGCTTGAGTAGCTATATACAGTACAACAACACAATCTATAAAGTGGATTTAGGCTTTAGCATATATATACAATTTGTTTTTGAACCACCTTGACAATTCAAGACAATCAGCATCACAAGCTGAGGCAGCACTGGCAATCCAGCAAGAAAACAAACATCAGGAAGAAAGAAACTCAATGTCATACCTGAGCCAAAGGTGGAGGACGTGGCACCAAAAGCAGGGGTGGGTGATGCACCGAAAGCTGGGGTTGAGCTCCCGAATGGAGAGGAGGATGGTGTGCCAAACATGGGAGTGGATTGCTGTTGTCCAAATGCACCAGTAGATGTATAACCAAAAAGAGAGCTTCCAGTCTGTGCCCCGAAAGTGGTGGTCGGGCTGCCAAATGGTTTTGGTGTGAAGGGATTGTTGGTGGCAGTGTTAGGCTGGCCGAATCCCTGCTGCTGACTGAACGGGCTCGTGGATGACTGCCCGAATGCTGCAATAGACGAGAATACAAATTACTTGTTGTAGTAGCAGCGAGTAAACGTGAACACAATCGATAATGTGACAAGGTGTTGCAATGTATGAGCCATCTTCAGAACAGGGGGAAAAAGCAGCAGCATAAGGAAGGAAACCATATACAAAGAAATACATGCCGTCCTGCAGTATTGTTTTGTCTGCAACCAGTGATTTGATCGAAATCAGAAAACAGAGCCAAACCTAACTAATCTCTTAATACTAAAACACGCTTCAAAAGAAAGCATAGGAGTGAGCCACGTCATATCGTTTTTTACACCGTCTGATGAAGACATAACGAGAGACATAGAGGCTGCCTTCGGTCGCCCGTCCCCGGCGTGCAACAACCACGGTGAGGCCACATGGCACCCCTGCCCCTTGCCAAACCCTCCTCCATCTCACCGCGGTGGCAGCCTCGCTCGTGCTCCACGTGCTCTTCCCCGCAACACCACCTAGGGCGCCTGCCTCGCTCCTACGTGCAGTCGTCGCGGCCCACCCGTCGCCGGCCTCCTACGTGCGGCCCTGCGCCGACAACCTCAATCTATTGCTGCGTCGCGGCCTTCTCCCTAGAGTCTGGCGATGTCCCCGCCGTGCTCCACCTCACCTCCGCTTCCCTATAGTGCCAGTACAACTGCTCCCACCATCATTCGCTCCCCACCTTCCGTGCAGTATACATTGTTTCAGGTTTTTGTTCTTCCACTCCCCTGTGGATTTATTCACAAAATATACTGTATTTCTATGACTTGATTGTTTATGAGCTATCTCGCTTATTTACTAACCATCAATGGTTCAAATGTGACTGTAATTACTTATGGGAAGGTATATATTGCTTCACTATTTTCAGCAGTTTCGTGCATTGTTTTGTTTTATGCATAGGATGCATATATCAGACTACATTTTTCTTGCTGTGGCACCTAGCACAATACAATTCAATTTTTAAGTAAACAGCTACTGTTTTAGTGCACATCTTACCTATGTCTAAATGAGCTACTTGTAATGAAACTGAAATCTTATTGCAAATTTACGTTTGGTGTACACTGGAGCTGGAAAGACATATAGCATGGAGGTGAAGTGAACCATCCTTGGCCGTGAATTTTGGGGATTATTGCTGACTGTCAGTCTGTCACTTCAGCTTTGGCCTTACATATTTCCTTAATTTAAACGCCAGCACAGGGGCCAAGCATCAAGCACTGTAATCAAAAGAAAACTGGACTGGTCCAGCAAGTTGTAAGTGAGCTTTTTGAATCTTTAAGATCATCAACAAGCATGTCCATATGGATTGTGAAGATATCAATGGTAAGATATCATCATTATTTCAATGATTATGAAGTGACACGTCCAGATCTTTCTTTAATGGTTTGCCATCTTTCAGGTGGAGATATATTTGGAAAAGGTAAAGTGTGTGTTTAATTGAAAGTGTTTTTTTATCCTTCGTTTATGTAGATTGTCTGTTAATGTTTCTATGAAATACCTACTTTCATCTCCTCGTATCTCAGGGACCTTATCCACCTGTCCAAAGACAACTTACAGATCGAGGAGAGTAAACCCCAGGGGATTTACATTTCTGGAGCAACAGAGATCAGAAAGAAGTACCGGGCCTTGGAGAGCCTATCTGTAAGTTCACCTGCCATTCGATTTTAGTTTCCTTTTATGTACTAAGAAAGAATTAGTCAGTCAGTCAATATGTTCATATCTTTTAACTATCACTGCAAATATCCATAATGAATAGTTCAGATGCCTTGGAGAGCCTATCTGTAAGTTTTCTTGAGTGTTCCTTGGAGTTCCTTTCTGTATGTAGATAACGATTTTCAGTTATGTTTACCGTTCTAAATTACAGCAAGGAATTGCCAACAGTGCTCTTAGAGAAACACATATCCTCTATTTGCCTTTTCTAAAACAACGATTCTGAAATATTAGATACAATATGTCATCCTTAATGCATGAAGATATGAACCTGGCCAGCAGTAGAAGCCACTGCTTATATGCAAGGTTTTTTTGTGTCCGTAGGTTATAATTTGAGTTTTTAACCTTTTCTGTTGGAGACACTAATTTTAATTAGGACTCTTGCAGGCTTGACAACACACTTAACTATGGCCTCGAACGACTTTTTGGAGGCACACCATCTGTTAATGGATGCAGAATTTAAGACGGAATCTGTCACAGATACTAGTCTATATTTTGATGTAGCATGAAAAGTATATACATGTGCATAACTGAAAATGCACACTATAATCTAAATATACGTCTCTGATCTGCTTCTAAAAGTATATCGTTGGATTATAATGCAAGTTGTGCGACAACGTCGCTGTTTTTTTTTCTAGTCTAGTTATTTAATCGAAATCGGGAAAAGCTAGCTAGTGATTTGATCGGGATCGCGAAACGAGACCAAAGCAAACCCTAGCGTGCGCACGCATCCATAAATCAGATATAGAACCGAAAGAAACGTGGAGACAGGCGCAATAAGAATTCCTAGATACGAGAATGGAGGATGAGCAAGACTACAGCAAATTGTTCATGAATCGACAGGAAGAGAGAGAATCCGAGGGGGAAGGAGGGAGCGGGGTGCTTACGGCTGGTCGAGCCGAACATGGCAGCCGCTGCTGCTTTCTTCCACTCGCGCGAGGGAGTCGCCAACGCACGGCAAAGGAAGGGAGGGAAGACGACCGGCGGCGGCGGCGCACGCTAGCGGAGGCAGGCGCGGAAGCAGCAGCGTGCGTGGAGGCGACGCGATGAATTGAGGTCCTCCGCCTTCACCGTGTGACCGGTTTTTAATCGTTGATTTGTTTAGATTTTCAGTAACTTGATGAACAGTAGTGCCCCCTCACAGATTACAGTCTCAATCTCATCAACAGGCTGTTGAAGCGCGTATGCTTGAGGCATGGGGTTGAGATCGCCGAAGGGCCGGGGCGCAATGGGGAATGGAAATAAAATACGAGGATGGCTGCGGCGGCGGCGCTGCTGCTGCTTGCTCCGTTGGCTAGATTTTCTTCGTTCGTTGTTTGCCGCCGCTGTGGATCTGGGACCGAAGCTGTTCATTTTTCTGAGATTGGAGCTTTGTTAGGTTCATGCAGAAAGACTGAAATTATTCTTGTATGTATAACCGGTGATTATTTTTCACCTGCTAGTAAAGTAAAAATAACGGAGGTAGTAGTAATGTAAGATAGGTTTGCGTATTGCTATTATCTGAACTTCAGAGTGTGGGCAGGGGTGGAGCATGTCTCGCTGTTCTATCCTTAGGCACAAACACATCACACGCTAAACTGACTCTTATAACTAATTAAGAAGACACGTTATTGATACTTGGTCTGTTTTTAAAAATGATATTTTTCATTCCCAGTGTAATTTCTGTTTTTAAAGATCCTAAAAAGATGCTCTCAACTAAAACTAACAACAACAGCAAAAAAATGCTTTTAAAAAGACAACGCAACGCTAAACGGAGACTTGGTCTTCTCTAACTAGTATATCTCGCTGAATTGTTGGGCTGGGGAGAATGTACGGTTGATGAAACACTGTCGGTTCACGGAGCTGTCATTCAG
>VSTD030000879.1:0-14350 GCA_008808055.3 Sporobolus alterniflorus
ACCGAGACCCCCGTTCTCCCCTTTCCCTCCTCCGCGCCTCGTCCGGCAAGCCTAGTCACCAGAGTGGCCGGAGGCCGAGCTCCGATGAGCTAGGGCACGCGGCAATGGTCGTCGGTCCACCATGGACTGAGCTGGCACGGTCGACAGCCCCGTGGACCTAGTCCATGGATTTTTCCGTCCCAAAATAATTACAGAAAATCCAATTTTCTGTTTTTTCTCGGGGAATTTGCAGAAAAGCCAGTGGAACTTCAAACCTTCATAACTTTTCAACCACAACTCCAAATTCAGTGATTCCTTCACCAAAATTCTCAGAATCACTCCCTCTTTCTTTTTGTGCATTCATATAACACATGTTTGTTGCATTTTATTGATTGATTGCTTGTGTTTGCTTCATGATAGGTAACGCTGTGCCGGGGCCATTCTTCGAGGACTTTGAAGACCAAGCTTTCGAGGAGTCCCAACTTTTCTTCACGTATCAAAAAGGCAAGTTACCTTGAACATGTTGCACCTATGAGTATTCCCTCTATTCTATGGAATTAGAACCACAAGCTTCCAGTATTGCACCTTTGTTAGGGTTGACTAGAATTGAATTATCGTTCCATGTAAACCATAGAAGTGTTTGGGTAGTTGTCACTGTCTTAGAAATTGCTTAGCCTAGCATGTCCTGGTCTTGGTTTGGGTAGTGATTATGCTTATATCATTTGTGCTTAGGTCACACCTGTCACTATTATGGTTATTTGGATCCTACTAGTATGGAGAATAGGATTTGGTGTGATGGGATTGGGAACATGCCGATGCGATGCTGGCGGTTCAAGGCTGTTGTCTGGTGCAATACTGGAAGCTTGTGGTTTGTTTTCGTACCCAAATCTAAGGACTGGTTCATGGAGCGACCACCCATGAAAATAGTACAACCATGAGCCTATATGGGTACGACCTGGCATAGTATGTGGTAGAGTCTAGTCTTGCCATACCAACTGGTTGTGCAGGGAAGCTGTGATGGCAGAACCGCTAGGATGTTCGGTGAAGCTGTGATGGCTGAACCGTGGGGTGGTGTGGGTACAACTGTGACGGCTGGGATGCATATGGCACAAGAGGGGGCTTCTGGGTGGGTGCGATGCTCACACTAGTGGTGAAACCTTAGTGGGTACATTACAAGCTAGATAAAATCATTGAACAACCTTGTAGTGATTTCCTAGCACACACCTCAGGAGTGTGTATGGGTGCTCGTCGGTACAATGAGTATTCAGCTATCCAAGGATAATCACGACTCATGGGTAACATGTACAACCTATGCAGAGTGTTAAACTATTATAACAACCGTGCTCATGGTCATGAGCGGCATGGACCCTCACATGATTAGTTGGAACCTGAGATGGGTTTGGCTTGGTTTGGTTGGTTTTGTCAAAGTCGGTTTCTTTAGGCTATGGTTCAGTCATGGTGAGACTCTATGATGTGATCAAGGTTGTTACCTTGAGGAGTTGAAGTTGTTACCTATTTACTAGATTGATAAAGGTATAGAATTAACCACTGCTTTCATCAAGTTGAACCCGAGTTTAGCCTTCCTTGTTGTTAGCCCTCATGTCATATTTTTCCACACTTGCTGAGTAGCAACTGTAAATCTACTCAAAGATGCCTCTATAGTTACTTTAGGTCGAACCAAATGCTACAGCCTAATCAAGAGTACCAGTAGGAGCCAGAAGATAAAGTCTAGGCCTACCTCTCCTCTGGTTGTGCCTGTGGAAGACGGTATGCTTAGATTTCTGCGCTACTCTGTATTCTTTCTTTTGGACCCATGGGCCATTTTGTAAATATTCTAGCTTGTAATTTATCGAGATATTGTATATGTTCACCATATTGTTACTATGCGTGTGATTTGAACATCCTGGGCACACATATAGTCTTCGGTTTCATCTTCTCAGAACCGGGGTGTGACACGCCCAGGGGGTACTTGCACGTCCCTAGGCCCTTTATAATAAGTAGCCACAACACCATTAGAGTTTGGGTTTTGCTTAGATTAATCTGTTAGAAAACGTTTCGTTGTCTCTACGGTTTGTAAAACCCCAACTTGTGACCTTAGTCATTCATCTGTAACTCAAATCGCATGTACTTCATTCTTGATTGTGTTCTCAATTAAGCTTGCAGGGATTAGCCTTCCTAGTGAGGTCAATTCGTGTCACACAGATTGATAACCAACGAATTGGTGGTGTAGTGACTGCAAGGGTTCAAAGTTCTGTTCGGTGCCTTCATCATCAACATTGTGATCTCCACCAATCGACTTACCTCTACCTCTCAAAAGATCGGAACTCAATTTCTAACCATGCTCCATCTTGCAGGATATTCATGCAAGAGTTTGTGGCAGTCACACAGGTGCAAGATCACTAGTGGGTAAGACATATAGGCAGGGGTTCTTTTGGCCCACTATCATGTCTGACGCTGACTCCCTAGTCCGTTGGTGTGAAGGTTGTCAATTTTTTGCTCGCTAGAAACATGTGTCAGTCTCATCAACTGCAGACTATACCAATAACATGGCCTTTCTCTACTTGGGGCCTAGACTTGGTAGGTCCATTTAAGAAAGCTGAAGGTGGATTCACACATATTTTCATCGCAGTGGATAAGTTCACGAAGTGGATCGAAGCAAAGCCTGCCGCCTCCATCACGGTAGCTAAGGTGGTGGAATTCATCAAAGACATCATGTTGAAGTTTTGTGTGCCCAACAACATTATCACTGATAATGGAACTTAGTTTACTACAAGAGAGCTCAAAGACTTTTGTGCAGACTTGGACTTCAAGATTAATTACACCTCAGTGTCACACCCGCAGAGCAACGGTCACATTGAGCGCCAAATGGCATGATCCTTCAGGGCTTGAAGCCCATAATCTTTGATATGATAAAGCCTGATGCTGGAAAATGGGTCATGGAGTTGCCATCGATTTTGTGGGCCCTCTGAACCACCCCAAGTCGTGCTACAGGCTACACATCATTTTCTTTGGTTTATGGATCTGAGGCAATATTACCCACCGAGGTGGAACACAAATCTTTCCGCATGGAACATTTTAATGAAGAGCGACCAGATGACTCCAGGGTCAATGATTTAACCAGGTTGGAGGAGCTACACGAAGCCATGGTCATTTAGTCAGCCAAACACCAACAAGCCATGTGGTGATATCATGCGCAGAACATATGTTCACGCAGCTTTCAGGTAGGAGATTTTGTATGATGAAAGATCCAAGTGACTAAAGACCGACACAGGCTTTCCCTAATCTGGGAGGGTCCTTATGAAGTAGTTGAAATGACTCGACCCTGCTCGTATAGACTGCCGTGAGAGGATGGCTCCGAAGTTCCAAATTCCTAGAACGATGATCAATTAAGACCCTTTTATATGTAATTATTTTTTTGTTGTGCATTCTTGTTTATTGCCTGGTGCATTGGCTCATGAGGCCAACACTTCAGTTGGGGGGGGGCTGCATTATGTACTCATATATATTTCATATAATGGAATATTGTCTCTGTTGCATTTGTTTCATTTTTATAGAAACAACATCTTGGCCTCAACTATGAAAGGCTTCGCATGGCCGGGCTAGATGACTGCAACATCTTACAGTCCAGACACTGAGTTAGAAACAAATTGGGAGGGACACATGATTTGATCAGCGTTCAAAACCTCAGATCGCATAGCTTCGCATGCGGGAGTAGTCAGGCCATAGACCGCATGACCAAAGAGCACTTAGCTTGGCACGATCTGAGACAAACCCGAGTATCTGGAGGGACTCGATACCCAGCAACCCTAGAGGATCAAGGTCTTTGAATTTGTGGTCAGGTGAGCTTACACTGTATGCCACACGGCCATGGCACTAATAACTGGTCTCACATGTGGAAAACCCTTGACTCGATAAACTGAGCAAGGTCTTGATCCAAGTCACCAAAGACCTCGAAGGCTCTACGAGCTCGGCACATGATGCCTACAACCTTTAGCACTAGGTTGGGAAGCAATTGCTGAAAATCCAGACTGCCTGAGCAGGCTGGTGCATTCGACTCTTGTACACGATGGCTTCGAATGCCCAAGTCCGTGTGACTAAGTTGGCACTAAGACCGGGCTGGTACAAGGGCAAAGCCCTTGTCGATAAACCATATAAGGTCTAAAACGTCGATTTGACTTGACTCTGAATCGTGATAAGACGTGTAAACAACTCACATAGAAAAGAGATCTGTCGGACAATATCAATTTCCATCTCTAGTAATGAGTTATGAGGAACAAGAAAGGGAAAAGATAGTTCATGATAAGACAAGTCCAAAGCCTGTGCATGGCATATCTTGCATAGGCAAATAAAAGTTCCATTCGTGATAATATAATTGCATAAACGAAGATACTTGAGGTACTAAGGTACATTGTTTATCCAAGATCCATGTCTACTCTTAGGATATCAACCACCTATCTCGCCATCACAGCAGAGTCCTCCACAAGTTTGAAAGCCTCTTCATCACTGCAAGTTGCTGCGAAACCTTCACCTGCCATGTCCAAGTCAGCCCAGGGGTATAAAGACTTCAAAATCCCAAGAGTTAGACTCGCTAACTATATCATATTGGTGAGAATGATCTCCCGAGACCTTGTTGATAGATGGTCTAGCATCTGGAGGGTGTCCACCATCGCCTTCAGGGCGTTAAGCTCGGCATCTGATTCTGTGAGTCGAAGCCGGGTCGGTTAGAATAAGATTAGAAGATAAGGAAGTAACTTACAAGTGGCAAAAGGACTTACTCTCTAGTTTCTTAGTCAGTTGCGAGATCTGCTTCTGGTAATCATCATTGGCCCGGGTGGTGCGCTCCAAGTAGAGTTCCTGGGCTTGGACTTCATTTAACGCATCCACCACCTTGTTCTCGAAGTGCTTAACATTGTCTTCAAGAGTGGGGATCCAGGCAGCGAACCTGTCAGTGAAGATTTTTAGGTCCTTGAGTACCTGAGAAAGCACGTCGACTTCAACTTGAGCTGTGAGTCAGGGAGCCTTCCCCTTGTCTAGATCCGCTTTCATGTCTACAAAAGCTTTGGATGTCGAGTCCAGAGCACAGGGAATAATGCCAAGGGCCATCAGTTGATTCTTGAACTCTGTAAAATGTGGAAATGATCAGTCCAGAATTAATCATACATGAGCAGATTATTGAAACTGGAAGACTATAGACTCTTACCATCTTTCGCTGGCTTTCTTCACATAGTTGAGCTTCAAGCTCTTGATTTTGAGAAAAAAGGACTGAATGAAATTCACCTACTTCTTTGAGATCGTCCTTGAAAGCTTGGGACTCTCACATCTACATAATCGGCACCTTCAGGAACTGGTCTGTGTCCTGAGAATGCTTGACTATTGCCTGCATAACAAAAGAGTCAGTTTTGAGCCAATAAATGAAGGGTGTTTAAGTGCATACATTAATTTGAGCTGAGGTGGTCTCCAAGATAGACTAAAGCGCCTTGATGTTCTCCCGTTCAGCTTCAGTGTTAACGGATGCTATTACAAATCACTCGATGTGGAATCCGGCCTGAATGAAGTCTGGATTGTCCCACAGGGACTCTGCAACACGCGAGCGTGGTCACGATTGATCTTTCGATCAAGGCATGGATGAGCCTTCACCAGGATGTGATCCACCGGGAGCTCAGAGTCCACGAGACTGGGGGCACCATGGAGACATTTCAGGATGCATGATAGACTCTGGCCTGGGGGAATCAAATGCAGCATCATAACTCGAGGCAAAGGGAGTTGGAGAGATAGGAGTGTCATCGACATTGATAGGGCCTTGCACATGTTTGGGGCTCAGGGCTTCGTAGGCCTTGGTGTGGTTTTCTCAGCCTAAAGAGTCAGGGGCTTGTCCACCTTTGTGGACTCACCACCGTCAAGAGCACTCCTGGTAGAGATGGGTCAATATTTTGGGGCCTTCTTCATGGAGGTTCACGATTAGTAAATGTTCGGCAACAAAAAATGCTCAGGATAGGTTCACCTGCTTGATCGAAGGATCAGGATTCCTTTCTAGGGAGCCGATGGAGGAGTCGATGCAGGTGTTGTGGATACATGTTCATTGATCTTGATTCCCCCTAGTGGTTTCCCTACAACTTTCTTAGCTTTCTTTTGAGGAGTGGGGTTGGTAGTGGCCGTTCGCTTGCCTGCCTGAGTCCTTGGTGCGCTGGCACAAGCTCTGGTGGAAGGGTCATTGTCAGCCTCACCACGAGGAGGATTCTCTGAGACTGGAATAGCCGTGATTGGGATGCCACTCTCAAAGTCGGGGATGGGAGAAATGAATCTGACCAAAGCCTGTATTCAAACAATCAAGGTATAAGATCTTATGAAAACAAAAAAGCAACAGTTTGATCAGGGTGCCTTACTGGGTCTCTTTCTACTCTGATATGGTAGAAGCGCACCTGCTCATTGGTCGGCCAGCTGAAGGTGTCCTGTAATAGCTCTCCTAGACACTTCACTAAGAACTATGGAGTTATGTTTTCCTGGAACTCTTGAGTTGGGCCTTGGGGACCGTTGTATTCCCAACCCGGATGGACTTGCTTCTTCAATGGTTGGACTCGACGGGCCAGCCAATGGGTGGCCACACATACTCATGTTAAGCCTTTTTTCCTTTAAGATGTTGATCTTGTTGGCCAAGATGGCAACTCGGGGAAGCTCGAGTGGAGTAAGCTCTTCGCTCAAAGTACTGTTGAATTCAGGGAGTCACCCATGAAGGGAGGGAGGTTGGGTTCATGATTCTCGTAGTAAAACCATGTCGTGTGCCATCCCTAAAGAGAAGCTTTCTAGGGAAGATCGAGGAAGCCAGCACGAGGGCAGGTCTAGAGATGTACGCCCCAACCAACCTTTTGGTTGGCAACACTTGGCTGGTACTTCAAGAAAAACTAGTTTTTGAAGAGAGGGAAGTAAGGAGGAATCCTGAGGAAAACTTCGCAAAGATGGATGAAAGCGGCGATTTGAAGAATGTAGGGTTGAGATGAACCAGCAAAAATTGGTAGTGGTCCAGGATTCTGCGAAGGAAATCACAGTCTAGGGGATTGAACCCACATTGGAAGGAGGCAAACACAACAATTTCTTTTGTGTTGGGTGTCAGGATGTCCTCATCGGCGCCAGGGCAAAATTGCAGCACCGTGCGGTGTGGGAGAAAATGGTATGCAACAAGATTGCGGACCTCATTTTCATCAGAGACAGATGGTTGGAATAGGTGCGGATGTGAGGTGGCCATGGCCAGGGAAAAGGATTGTGGTGAGCACGAAGGTGAAGCTAGCGTGGAGGCAGAGAGCGCAGAGAAGTTGAAGGAGAAATGGCGGTGGAGAAGGAGTTATTGTGTTCCTGATCCAATCCCCTTTTAAAGACGGAATGAGCGAAGAGCGCATAATGGCTCAATGAGTCACGCCTTGATTTGTGGGCCAACGGACAAATTTTACCCTAACAATAATATTGTCATGCCTTGAATTTTGGATCATTTAAGGATTTACCCCAAAGGTAAAAAGAGTTTGATCCCATTTGTGCATAATAGAGGGAGAAGATAACTAATGATGGAACTTCTGATCACGAATCTTCAGATCAAGATGGGAGTCAGCATTTCAAGTATAGGCAATGTTTGACTTCCAAATAAATTATTGGAGATATTTGGTATGGGAGTCAGGGGTTACACCTACTAGGTGCACCTATTCATATTTTCAACAGTTGACTCACAAATCAATTCTTGAGTAGACTTGGTACGGGAGTCGGGGGCTACACCTATTAGTTGCACCTACTCAGTGCACCTATCCGCGTTTTCAAAAAGACTTGAAGGAACTCATTCAGAGTCGTTCAATACTCGACCAGAGCTGAGAGGCACTCAACAAGCCAGTTTTTGATGGGAAGAGCACTCAGAAACTGCGCCAAAACAGAAAGATCCGATACATTGGGATAAATTTCAATTGCCAAGCACTCAGGGGCTACTGATAAGATCTGGTACCATGGGTACCTCATCTCCTGGACTTGGAGGAAAGGAATAGGGGGGCCTACCATGAGTCGGCCCACTCAACCTAAGGACACAGGCCAGGTGGCCCATATCCGAGGCGATTTAGAAGATAGATATAGAATCAAATCTTTTAAATAGGGCAAATAAAGATAGAATCTGAGTCATGTACAATCGTACCGACTCGATCTTCCATGTAAACCCTACCCCCCTTCGTCTATAAAAGGAGGGGTAGAGGGGATCTCGACCCAAGCAATCATAATACATCGATGCACAATAGGATGTAGGGTTTTTATCTGCAAGGAGGCCTGAACCTATCTAAAACCTCGTGTCCCACATGTACCATTGTTCTTCACATCCGTGAGCATGCCTACTTTCAAATCTAGTCATAAAACCATGATAGAACTCCAAGAGTTGAAGACGACCTTTGCTGAGTCCCCCCAGACCCGATCATGCCCGAGGCCATGACATCAAAGGTTTCCATCCAACTGGAGGACTCACTCAGCAAGTGGTACCACTATCCACGGAGGAGCCCTCTAAGGTTGCTTACGTAGGAAGTAATCTGGACTCCAAACAGGAACTCACGCTCGCCAAATTCCTCTAGGAAAATAGGGACATCTTTTGCATGGAAGCCTGTTGACATGCCTGGAGTTCCTAGGGAGTTGATAGAGCACAAAGTACATGTCAACCCAAAGGCCAAGCCCATCATGCAATGACTCTGCCACTTCGCCCAAGACAAAAAAGATGTAATAAGGAGAGAGATTGCTATGTTATTAGATGTCGGTTTCATCAAAGAAGTGTGCCTCCCAGATTGGCTTGCCAATCCCTAACTCGTACCTTAAAAGAATAAAGATTGGAAGATGTGTGTTGATTATACAGATCTTAAAAAGGCAAGCACAAAAGATCCCTTTGACCTACCCTGAATCGATCACGTTGTGGACTCCACGGCCGGCTGCAACCTTCTAAGTTTCCTTGATTGTTACTCGGCCTATCATCAAATTCCCCTCAAAGAAGAAGACTAAATCAAGACATCCTTCATCACTCTATTCGGTGCTTTTTGCTACACAATGATATCATTCGGACTCAAAAGTACAGGTGCAATGTATAAAAGGGGTATACAACAGTGTCTACAATCTCAACTTGGGTGCAACACTGAAGCATACATTGACAATGTGGTCATTAAGACTCAGAAAGATGAGAGACTCATGTCTAACCTGGTAGAGACCTTCAACAACCTGAGGAAATTCAAAATGAAGCTGAACCCTGAGAAGTGTACATTCAGTGTGCCCTAAGGAAAATTACTCAACTATAAGGTCTCCCATCATGGAATTTTACCTAACCTAGAGAAGGTGTTAGCTATGACAAAAATGATGCCACCTGAGAGTCTCCATGATGTCCAGAAATTGACGGGGTGTATGGCTACCTTGAGCAGATTCATCTCACGACTCGGCATCAAGGGACTCCCTTTCTTTAAGCTCATAAAAAATAGGACATGTTCAAGTCGACTCAAGAGGCACAAGAGGCTTTCGAAGACTTAAAGAAGTATCTGACTACCCTGCCCACCCTAGTGGCCTTGGAACCCCATGAAAACATGCAACTTTACATATGGGCTACAAGCAACGTGGTTAGTACGGCAATTGTCATTGAACGAGGGGAGTCAGAGACTGATCACAAGATCCAGTACTCGTATTACTTCATTAGTGAAGTGTTGAGTGATCCAAGACTTGGTACTTTCATATCTTGAAGCTCTCGCTTATGCACTACTAATAACATCCCACAAGCTATCCCATTATGTTTAGGCACACCATATTGAGGTTCACACCTCATCGACTTTGGGTGAGAAAATGAACAATATGGAAGCGACTGGGAAATTTGCCAAATGGGCCATTGAATTGTCCATGTATGACATTGTCTACAAGCCAACGACAGCGATCAAGGCTCAAGCCTTATGCGACTTCGTGGCTGGTGGACGGACATGCAGACACCTCCCATAGAAAGAGAGCTTGAGTATTGGACCATCAACTTTGATGGGTCTTTACAACTTCCAGGTGTAGGAGCGAAAATAGTACATTACAAGAAAACAGGGTATATTCCTCGATTATTTTATATTCATCGATATTGAGGAATATATGTAGACTATATTCCTCAGTACCGAAATCGAGGAATGTACCTAGAACCGCTGAACATAGGCACTAATGTGGCAGTACATTCATTAGTTAACCAACGAATGTATGGTGGGACCCGATGAATGTAAAAAATTCATACCAATGCCTATTCCCTCCCCGTCGTGCCCACAGTGCTCTCGCGCCCCACACTTCTCTTTTTGCCCTAGCGCCACCTTCACTGCTCTTGCACCGCCACCGCGTGGAGTCACCTCTGAGTCTGCCCTTGCATCACCGCCACCAGATGCCGCCGCCTCTGCCCGTCGCCCGTTGCGCCGACACCCGGGGCCATCTCCACTGAGTCATTCTGCTTCTGCCCAACACCACCACCGCCCGACACCACCCTCGGTGCCGCGGTGCCTCCGGCCCTACTCTGAGCCCGAGCCAGCCCACCAGCGCTGACGCCACCCCTAAGCCGGTGTCCCCGACCACCAATGCCAGCCGTTGGGTCTCTTCCCCTCGCCGGCCATTGCCGGCTGCCCTATAGCTTCATCGAAGTTTTTTTCAAGTTTACTTTGAATGTTAAAAAAATTGGAAGAAATTTGAGATTCAATTGACTAAATTTTATTTTGTTAGAATGAAATTGACTAAATCTGATTATGCTACACTCAAATTCACTAAATTTGAGATTCATTTTGACTAAAGTTGATTATGTTAGAATGAAATCAACTAAATTTGATTATGTTGTACTCAAATTCAGCAAATTTGGGATTCAATTTGAATAAATTTGATTATGTTAGACTAAAATTGACTAAATTTGATTATATTGGACTGAAATTGACTATAGTTGATTAAATTTGACTAAATTTGACTTATGTTACATTGAATTGGACTGAAATTTGAATTAATTTGATTATGTTACTAAAATATGAGTTAAATTTGATTATGTTACATTAAGTTTGAGTGGAAATTGATTATGCCACTACAATTTGATTATGTTACTATATTTTCACTTAATATGATTATGTTATATTTTCTGTATAATTCATCATGTCATTATTATACGCCGAGTTAGCAGATGAAAATCATATTTCATAGTAATTGTTGGCGGTCCTTAAGCCAAACAAAATAATCCACAAGCGTACGGATTCCAATTGTAGCTGCTTTCACCTAAGAGTATTCCTATGGTTATTGAATCCACATGGACAAAAGCAGGCTAGTATTTTATCTATCCCGCGTGATAACTTTGCAAAAAGAAAACATAAGTTTAACCTAGAGACGAGTAGGACAACTCAAATGCAATTGTATAAATCCATACACGTACCTTAGATTTTGGGATTATCTTGAGGGATAGACTTAGTTCGCCTGATCAACCTATAGCACAGCAAGTAATCCACACAAGGGGCTATAGTGAAGCCAGGAAGGGAGGGACCCACCGTACCGGTCCAGCTACATGGTGGATTATGAAGCCCTAACAGGACTGTCACTCTTGTGGGTACCACAACAATCCATACGGCTGGGGGCACCACGCGCAAAGACAATGCCTCCGACACCTTGTGGACTGCACTAGCTAGGATCTTCCGCCTGATCAAAGAGGTTAACCCTCAAGGGGTTGAGTAAGAGTCACCACACCAGGTCCCACTATACTCGATTGATCCTCAAACACGGGACCATATATATGACAAGACAAACACCAATTCTACTGTACGGTACATAAATGCACAAATAACATAAGAGAAGAGAATGAATGACTTACTATGATTGGAAAATCACCCACTCCGAGGTAATGTCATAGGTATCTTGACGTGCTAGGATCCCGCTACACCAGAGGAACTCGAGAGTTGGCTCTCTGTCAGAATTCGCTGAATTCTGGCAGACCTCCCGCACTCGATCGACCTAGAGCTCAGAAAACTCCATCAAACCCAAATGGATTCTGGTAGAGCTTCCACACTCGAGCTACTCCAAGGACACGCGACAAGCCGGGAAGTCCTCCAGCCATCAGAACCTCACCTCTCTCTCCACTATACAAAGAATGAACTTGGGAGCACTATAGGAAGCTAAACCTCACTCTCTTCACACCCCTACGCCGAAGGGGATATGGGGGGTATTTATTCAAGGTTAGGAGGATCTCCACCGCAAGCTTGAGGCAGTTTGGAGCACTTGCACGGCTGGCCAGCCATACATGTGGCCGGTCGGCCAACCTTCTCGGTCTTCACCAACTTCGGGTGTCACCAACCTACTCCACCGACCTCCCTTGACACATGTATGAAACAGTTTTCAAAAATATGCCAAACGCTGGTCGGCCAGCCAAGGAAGTGGGGCTGGCCGGCCCTACTATGGCTCAGTTGGGCCCAGGCTTTGTGCCACATCATCCCCTACATGTGTAAGTGTGCGTCTGATTAAAAAGCTTGGCTGAGGTCTTTCCTCTATGGATGACTTGGAAAAGATAGATATAGGTGATGGAGTCATTCCTCAGCCTACATATGTAAGTGTGTGTCTAAATACGGGCCAAAACAGGAAATAATCGAGTTGTTGAAGGTGTACATGTACTATTTTGCTTGGGATGACACCGAGATGCCGGAGCTAAGCAGGGAACTCGTCGAACATCGGCTACAGATTAAGTCCGGTTTTAGATAGCATAAATAGGGAGCCCGGAACTTCAAGCCAGAGATCATCGAAAGGGTGAAGGAAGAGGTGGATTGGTTGCTGCAAGCCGGGTTCATACAACCCTGTCGCTATGCAGAGTGGGTTTCTAACATCATCCCAGTAGTGAAGAAGAACACGGGGAAGATATGGATATGCACGGATTTTAGAAACCTCAATCGAGCCACTCCGAAGGACGAGTATCCAATGCCTGTTGCTGATTTGTTGGTCGATAGCGCATCGGGTAACAAGGTGATTAGCTTCTTGGATGGCAATGTAGGCTACAATCAAATCTTCATCGTGAAAGAAGATGTGAGCAAGACCATGTTCCACTGTCTGGGGTTCATTGCCCCATTCGAGGGGGTTGTTATGGCCTTTGGCTTGAAGAATGCCGGTGCAATGTACCAAAGAGCTATGAACTCAATCGTCCATGATCTGCTCAGAGTTGTATTGGAGGTTTACATCGATGACATGGTGGTTAAGTCGGTCGGTTTCAAGGAGCACATGACCAACTTAAAATTGTTGTTAGAGAGCATGAAGAAATATGGACTGTAGATGAACCCCTTGAAGTGCGCCTTCGGGGTAACGTCGGGAAGGTTCTTGGGGTTTATAGTACATGAACATGGTATAAAAATTGACCCCAAGAAAATTGAGTGCATCAAGAAGATTGGAGAACCGGTGTGCAAGAAAGATGTCTAAAAGTTGCTTGGTAAGATAAATTACTTGCGTCATTTTGTATCTAACCTTGCAGAGTGAGTGGAGTCTTTGTTGCCATTGGTTCGGCTCAAACATGAGGAGGAGTTCACTTGGGGGCAGAATAGCAAGAAGCTTTTGAGAAGATCAAAGAATACCTTGTGTCTCCACCCGTGTTGCGAGCTCCGAAGGTCAGGAACCCATTCTAGATGTATATTGCTGCGCAAGAATGGGTTATTGGACTTGGTCTGCTACAAGAATAAGATGGCAAGGAGTTTCTGGTAGCATACATAAGTCGACGTCTACTTGATGCTGAAACACGGTATGTTTTTGTGGAAAAACTTTGCTTGTCTTTATAGTATGCTTGCTCCTAGTTTATGCATTACATCCTTTCTAGGTCATGCATAGTGGCTTGTCAATACGATGTTATTAAGCATATGTTGTTAAAGCCAATCATAAGTGGAAGGATGGATAGGTGGGCTTATGCGTTACTTGAATATGATTTAGCCTATGAACCGTTAAGATCGGTGAAGGGGCAAGTAGTTGCTGACTTTATAGTCGATCATGCCGTAGATGTGGGTCACTCGGTTGATTGTGTCCAACTCAAGCCATGGGGGTTGTATTTTGATGGTTCGGTTTGTAGTAAGGGGCAAGGAGCCGGGTGTGTGGTTGTTTCCCCTAGTGGTGTGTACATAGATCTATCTATTAGATTAGAGTTTTCTTGTACTAATAATCAAGTTGAGTAAGAGTCCTTGTTGTATGGGCTTGAGTTTTTGAGAGAGTTGGGGGCAAGAGACATAGATGTGTTTGGAGACTCTAATTTGACCATGCAACAAATTAGGGGGGGGGGGATAGCCAATGTTTAGATGAGGTGCTCAATTCTTACCGGGATAGCCAACGTTTAGTATCAAGCATATTCCTCAGGAGGAGAATAGTCGGGTGAATCGGTTAG
>VSTD030000880.1:0-14340 GCA_008808055.3 Sporobolus alterniflorus
GATCTCCTCTTAGTAGGCGGTCTATGAGGCAAAGAGTAATTGTCCTCTTCCAGTTCTAGTAGTACTATGTCCCCGTCTTTTCAGCCGAGTATCACTTTTGATTATGTTGCTATGTTTTTCTCAAAAACATGGTATAGCCTACCGAAAATTTAACACATTTTTCCTCAGACTATTTCCTCAACATATGATGGAGAAAGAAGTGTTTTTTAAAGGGCAATGTTTGTTTCATGTTATATATGTATTCTATTATCGTACGTCTTGAAGTCCGCTTTTCAATCCAATCCTCTTTAATTTTGTTGTCTTCAAATATGAAATTTAGAGTCATTAAACCATAACAATCTCCCAACTCCTTTAATGGAAAATAATACAACAGGAGGGAAGTTATACACGTCGTTAAAATATAATGAATAAGAAAAAATAGAAAGATTTTTTAAAACAAATAATTAATTGTTCTAGATATGTCATACAAAACCAAAAAATGGTATATAAACAATGAGGCTCAGTATGCTACATTTGACAATATATTTTAGTAATTGTGCTTGAGTTTAAAAATATTTACATGAAGTCACTAGCGAAATGAATTACAAATGGGCTGGGAAAAAAGCCACCGCACAGTGGTCACTTCTCAATTGGCAATTTGAAGAGACGAAGCCCCCACAGCCATCGTACACCTCTACTATACGGTCTATATCTCTCATCCACAATCTAGCACTGGTATATATCCCGGCAAGTCTTTTTGGATTTTCTAAAGCGCCCCCCTCTTGCTTTGTGTCTAGCTCTGCCAGCGCATGAAGTACAAATCTAGCCTTCGTAGGTTAGTGTATTAGAAATAGATTTTGGTCAATATGTTTCAATATAAATATATTTATATGAAGTAGAGCAAAATGCATTATTTTATTTATAATAATTATTATTATTTCAAAAAACACATGATTTTAAACAAAATAATAGTATAAGAGATTGAGCTCGAGATTCCTCCCCTCACTACTAGATAATTAATATATGTTATCTTTAATAAGAAAAATTAATATATATGTTCATAAAAATAGAGATTAATATATATTTTTATCAAAATAGAAATTATTATATAAGTTTTTTTAGAACACGCATTGACATGTATTTCATTAAGAGGAGGAATAATTTGGCTTACAACAACCACAACCCCTCGTCGTCACCCAAACCGATAGGTTCCGAAAGGGGGAGGAAAGGGACATTACAAAAATAAGGGATTACTTACAAAACAAACGGCCACCGATGACTAGGAAACTCACACACATGACTACTCGTGGCACAAGTAGCGGCCTACAACTAACATCACCTCATCCAAACATTTTATATCCTCACAAAACTTAGGTGATTTTGTGACTGCAAACACATGACATGATCAACTTAACATCAAATTATTTGTGTTTAATATAGGACTATATAGGATGTCATCTTGATCTTTAACATTTTTATACACTATTTGAAATTTTCCTTCCCTTTTTCTAATATTTTCCGTATGAAATGGTGGAGTTCCTCTAAAAAACAATTCCCTTGAGATGTGATATGGTGGAGGAATGATTTCCCGCCTATGCATCCCTGTCCCAACCCTCATTTTCTATTTGGCAAATGTCACCATTTGACCTCTTCTTCCCCATATATTTTTGAGGTACATGATAAAGAAAAATAGGTATTGCTTCCCATCCTCTCTTTTTGTAAATTCATGAGTCACCTTAATTTGAACTAATTAAGATGATTTAGGACTTTTTGGTTATTCCAGGGTTAGGGAGGAATGAGGTGGAATGAAGAGGATTTATTCCCCACCTAGCTTATAAAGGAATTAATTCACATCAATCCGGATCGGTTTAGGAATAAATGGGTGGTTCAGGTTGAGGATTTCGGTGGTAGGGGATTACCGCGTGCGGTTGGCTTTAGAGGGGCCACGGAGGTGGCGATAGAGGGTTGAGAAATGCGGGACCTGGGTGGGAATCGAAATGAAACTTTGCGGTGAAGTTGGTTATTAGTGTCAATCATCAACTACTAGTAGCTTGCGCGCGCCAGCGCGTGCATATTTAACCTTACATGTTTTGGTTAATATGTTTATAGAAAGTTTAGTATAACACTTTGTAGACCAAAGTTATCATGTCACATATTTACATATAGTAGTTTAGGTGATACTATATTTGTATAAAACATAGGTTCAGAGCAAAGTTTAGTACAACATTTGTCAAAGCAAAGCTACTTTCCTACATATTTACATTCGAAAGGATGGACCATATTGCAGGTTAACACATAAGATAGTGAGAAGCTTTAGTAGTAGCATCGAACAAGCAAAGTTATCCTGGTACATATTTACATTCAAAAGTTTGGATGACATCGTGGTTAGACAAAAGATAGTAGAATACTTCAGTAGTAGTATCTGAAATGCTGAAGAAGGTGTCATTGTGATGTCCTTTAAGATATTTGTACTAATCATGATGTGAATATGTGATGGGTTGCATAAGTGAGAGAAGTAAAGATTTTGATAACAGACCTTTAAGTTCCTTGTTTTCATGACTGTTTATATTGTGGGTTTGTCACTGGTTTCTCCCCGATCAAGTGATGAACCGTATTCTTGACTCTATGATAAAAAATACATTTGTGTAAAAGGTAAAAAAAAGAATGTATAGGATAAATTTTAAAACTTTATATAGAGGGAGAAATAAATGAAATTTAAGAACACAATGAAAGATCTGAAAAACAATGTATTTGAATGTTAGAGGCCAACTTATATAGAAAGGTTTAATAATACATGTAGTAGCTTAAACCATGTTTAGTTCTTACTTGGAATGTTAAAAGTATTTCTCAAAAAAATGTACAATGTTTCTTTGACAATAGTTAATGTGGTAGATACTTACATTAAAAATCATAGGGAATATTTTATTTGAACAAAAGGTGAAAAATATCTTCAATAGCAGCTTCTGGTGGTGCTCCATAATAAATACATGAGGAAGCTTAGTATTGGTCTAATGACCCCAGTTGAAACTGAATTAAAGAGCATGGGAGGGGATTTTGTGTTGTAGCTCATCCACCTAGTTGTCCTTGTACTCACTATGTATGGATTGCTGAAGCTCACCATGAGGGACATGAACCTATAATATAAACAGAAAATAGTACAATTACTAAAGATGTTGGTAGTAACATGATTTAATAAAAAGATAGAAATTAGATCAAAATGAAACCCCATAAATGACTATTCATTTATTTGTGATTTCGCCTGATCATATATCCTTCTAAGTTGGAAGTTTCCAAGCTGCTCAATCTGTTGCTCATAGAAGTCTTTTATTCTTCAAAACATTGTATTGCAACTACATTGAGGTATAAATCGCTCTTCTTGTTGAAATGATTAGTTGCATAAGAAGCAAAAGCCATTCTATATGCAAAGTTCTGAAATATGCTTAAGCATTGACATGTTGTAAATTTGCTAAAAATTAAAGGTATGAATATCATTAACAATTTTTTGAAAAATGAGTGTAGATTAAAATGAAAATGGTAATAATTATCTAGCGATCCATAACTTTCAAAGAAGCCAAAACAGACAATTTAAAAATTATATATATATATATATATTAAAGTAACCAAAAAATACCATGTCATTAATAATACCTAATGTGTCACTACCATGTGATATAGTAGTCAAGTGTCATTTAAATTTGGACTCTGAATAATTGCATATATAATTTCGTGATTGCAATGCTTTTAGGTGATTGATGACACTATCTTATTGAGCCTAGGACGACAACTTTTCATGGTGGCCAATTTCCCCATGAAGAAGTCAAGACCCCTGCAACATAAAATGGAAACAACAGAAACAAATAGGCAGCCTTATCCTGCCAATGCAAAAGGTGAAATTAATGACATTGTGGTAGGCTTGCTTATAGTTTAAAAGATGCAATTTCAGTTCAGGCCCCAAGATCAGCTGTTCAAGAATTCTTTGAATTCAATTTATAATAAAATATATTATTGGCATAATTTGCAGCACAATTACTTATCTGTACATAGCACAACATCAACATCACTTGTTAGAGGCCTAAAACAATAAAAATGGCACATGTAAAACCTGTCAGATGTTTCAATGGCTTAAGCATACTGTATAATTATTGTACTCATCCTTGATTTTGAGTCTATCTTCCTTCCTTGCTACCCGCACATTCGCGGGGCCAATAAACTTCATAAGAAACTTCCCTGCGTATTTAGAAGAAAATATATCTAAATTTTGTCAATTATAATCCATAAAAAACAATCAAAATACAACTTGAAACAATATGAAGGATATGAAATAGAACATATCAAACCATTTCTTTTGCTAAGGAGAAATGAAGCCACATCACTATATGCGATTGCCACTCTGGCACACTCTAAATCCTTCTCAACCTGCAGCAAGTACAAATGTCAGACTGAGATGCCATCCACAGCAGCAAGTAGAAGCATCAAGGAACAAACATATTATCTAAAAAGACAAAATAAAGCAATAACAAATATTAGTTCATGACAATCCCAATTATGTGCTTTCATTTTCATATGTGCCAAGTTGTGAAAATTACCTTAGGCTAGCATAGTCCTTTCGGTCAGCTTAGCCGATGTTGTTGAAATGGTTTTACGACACTGGTGCTGCTACAGGAGCAGCCCGCTGTGGTTCTTTTGTTAGAGAGGGATTTGGTCTCTTGGTCGCTAGCTATAGATGAACACGGTGGACATGAAGATTTATGTGGTTCAGGTCGTTGGAGCATAATACCCTACGTCCATGAGAGAACTGAGTTGTATTGCTCAAGTCTGCCCTACCTGAGCCTGCCTATCTGTCCACCCCTGTGAAATGACGCATGTCCGAGCCTTTTATAGCTCAAGGTCAGGCAGTTACATTGAGACCAGAGGCCCGACATGTGGCCTCGATGTGGTTGAAACATTATACAACATCTAGGGTCCTAATGACTAGGAGTAGCAAATGACGTCTTCAACGGCGTGGGCATGCCTGGTATTGTCGTCTGCCACTCTACTGTACTGAACATGACCAGCGTTGTGGTGTCATCCTTTTGGGTCATATCACCACTGTAACCATGTCCAGTAGTGGTCAGCTGGGTCGACACTGCACTGTAGGGATGCACTGTAGTGGCCTGCACGTCTGCAAGCACTTCGATAACGCACGAGCGTGCCTTGAAAACACGCAAGTCTAACTGCGTGCCTAGGGCAGCTAAGCCTTTCTTTATTACTGCGGTCCACAGCCCGCCGGGGGCTGTGGGACACGTGTCAGCACCAGAGTGCTCCTCTCAGGAAGGCAGAGCCCAGAGCCTTGGGACATATGGCAGCACTAGAGCTCACATTGTCAAGAAGGCAAGGTCCGGAGCTGAGAGACACGTGGCAGCGCCGGAGCTCACCTCAGCAATGAGGTGAGATTCGGGGCCACGAGACACATGGCAGCACCGGAGCTCATCTCGTCAAGGAGACAAGTTCCGGAGCTGAGGGACACATGGCAGCGCCGGAGCTCACCTCAGCAAGGAGGCGAGGTCCGGAGCCATAGGACACGTGGTGGCACCAGAGCCCACCTCTGTAGGGAGGTGTGGTCTGAAGCTACAACTTATGTGGCAGTGTGTGGATGCACGTCATGCTCCTTATCTTGACTTAGAGCTTGTATGCGGGATACCCGATCTTCAGGGTACCGACAAAGGCCCCCGGGCCCACCTCGGGAGAGGCTGCAAACCCACAGGTGTGACCAATTCTTCGACGCTCCGCTCAGTTATCTTGAACTTTTTACTTGACAGTCGACGGCGGCCCCCCCCGGGAGGTGCCGGAGCTGAAGGTCCGAGAGCGCCCACCATCAATGCTAAGAAACGTCGAGGCCACCACCGAAGTTGAAGACGTCGATGGTGGGCCCCTGGGGGTGCTGGCGGCAGGTCCGACAGCGACCACAACCGAAGTTGAAGACGTCGACGGCGGACCCCTTGGGGGTGCTGACGGTAGGTCCAACAGCGGCCACCACCGTAGTTGAAGATGCCGACGGCGAGCCCCTGGGGGGTGCCAGAGCTGGAGGTCCAAGAGCGTCCACCATCAACTTTAAGAAACATCGACGACGTGCCCCTGAGAGGTGCCGGAGCTAAAGGTTCGGGAGCACCCACCATCAACACTAAGAAACGTCAATGGCGGGCCCCCGGAAGGTGCCAGAGCTGAAGATCTGGGAGCGCAGAATGGTTGCAGAAACCTAGGGACAAATGCTCAAAGAGTAGTTAGAACACACTTCACCCTTACTCAGGTCGGGCACTTCTGGTGACGCTTTTCTTGGGGCTTGGACATGCCGTGTGCACCCCTTAGCGGGTAGGTAACAGTTCGCATCTCCCGATGCACGTACCAAGCAGTAAGATCAGATCGAGGCGCAGTGACCCACCGCTGATGGTGAGGGAGGCACCCAGGGAGCCAACCTGTTCAACGGACACCTAGGCTTAGCCTAAAACGTGCTCAGGGTACAGAACCAGGCTGAGGCATGGCGATCCACCGTCGGTGGCTACGCGTCAGGGATTTAGTTGCGCCTGAGGTTAACTTACTTAATAACATGGTCTAGGAACGCTACAAACAATTAACCACTTGGCCCCTAAGGAAAATGTCACAGTGTGCTACAGCAGTCCAACTTAGCGAACAACTTGGCACAGACCAATCCTTTCAGGCATAAAAAGGAGCAAAAACCCACTAAGAAGTAAGGCAAAAATCCGGAGGTGAAAAAGAAAAGAAAACATATGTGCTTTAAAAAGACGCAGATACAAAATCAGGTAGCAAAAACCCAAAATATGGTGTCACATATGAGAAGATAGGCCATTAATAAAGACAACGACACACCGTCGGCGAGCTGAGACGGCTGCTGAGAAGCGGAGCCCGTTCAGGACTCACCGAGGTTTAGCTGCTTCGGACCTATTTCTAGAGACTATGCTAATTGAAAATATGGGAGGCATGCCTGATTGACTGTATGAAAACCTTAGGTAATATATACGGGAACAGATTCAGACATGTCATCCGAATGGTAAAACTTACAAAGACGGTTAACTGGGAGAGCTTGTTCATTCCGTCACGGTTGAGCAGATGCCGGAGCACGAACTCACCTGTGGGAGTGAACTCGCATGGGAGCGCGAAGAAGGTGAAGTTGTTGCTGAATGACAACCACCCCGAGCCTCAGGCTGTGAAGCCGCAACGTCATCGTGGGAACGTCGACTTGGAGTAGTAGAAGCATCGCTTCTTGAGAAACACCAAGTCCCCTTCCTGACGCGCTAAATGTTGAAGTGATTTTATGACACTTTTACTGATGCTGCTACAGGAGCAGCCCGCTGTGGTTCTTTTGTTGAAGAGGGATTTGGTCTCTTGATCGCTAACTATGGATAAACACGGTAGACATGAAGATTTACGTGGTTCGGGCCGTCGAAGCGTAATACCTTACGTTCATGGGAGAACTGAGTTATAATGCTCAAGCCTACCCTGCCTGAGTCTGCCTATCTGTCTGCCCCTATGATGTGGCGCCTGTCCGAGTCTTTTACAGCTCAAGGTCGGACAGTTACATCGAGACCCGAGACCCGACAGGTGACCCCGAGGTGGTTGAAACCTTATACAGCATCTAGTGTCATAATGGCTAGGAGTAGCAAATGATGTCTTCAACGGCGTGGGCATGCTTGGTCTTGTCGCCTGCCACCCTACTGTATTGAACATGACCAGCGCCGTGGTGTCGTCCTGTCGGGTCATATCACCATTGTAGCCATGTACTGGAGTGGTCAGCTGGGTCGATGTTGCACTGTAGAGACTCATTGTAGCGACATGCACGTCCACAGGCGCTTCAGTAACACATGAGTGTGCCTTGAAAATACGCGAGCCTAGTTGCATGTCTAGGACTGGTTAACCTTTCTTTATTCCTGCGGTACATAGCCCGTCGGGGGGGGGGGGCGTGGGACACATGACAGCACCGGAACGTCCCTCTCAGAAAGGTAGAGGCCAGAGCCATGAGACACGTGACAGCACCAGAGCTCAGAACAGTCTTGTATTGACTTAGAGCTTGTATGTAGGGTATCCGATCTTCAAGTTACCGACAGATGTGAATACGATTCATTCAGGGTACCGACAGATGTGAGTATGATTCATCAATTCCTGGCGAGGGAGATGAAAACACTAGACAGCGAATATTCAACAGCTATACGGGGTATGTAAGCTCTCAAAAACCAAAATCTGTAGCAAGAAAGATTCAATTTTGGTAGATGCCTCCACGTCCTGCTGTTGAGAATATCCGGCACAGGTGGCCAAAATCTGTAGAAAGAAAGAATCAATTTCGCCACCTCCTACAACATCAGTCTCAGAGACACTAGATTCAATCTCTACAACTACTGATAATTCAAATAGAGGATAATCATGGGCATCTATGAGTGATACGTATCACCAATGACCTGAACCGACCCATAAATGACACCATTCTTTAGGTACTGCAGCTGCTGCATCATAGCAGTGTTGTATGCCCTGTCCAACTTCAATTGAATTGCCCCATTGTTCCACAATTAGAATCATCAACGGAGATAATGGCCTATGCTAGTTCTTGCCATACAACCTCAGCTCACTACCTTCGCCAGGATCTCCTCATCTCCAGTCTCCTCAGGGTCCTTCCGCTTGTTCTTGTAGGCTATCTTCATGTGGTCAAAGGTATCGAGCGTCCCGATGCCCGGAAACTAACACACAAACAATGCAAAAATCACAACATGAAACGAAGAGATTAAAGCTTACTTCTCTATCTTAGTAAGGCTTTTACCTTGTACGTGCAGCGAGAGGTCGAGGAAGGACGCGGGGAGGGCGCGCGAGTAGGTTGAGGTCGGCGTTGGCGATGGTGATGTGCACGTGCTAGAGCGAGGTGAAGCCGAAGAAGTACGCACCAGTGATGACGGCAACCCATGGGCGGAAGGCGGACGCCGCCGGCCAGCTCGGCGGGAATAGGTTGAAGTCGGCAAAGCGCAGATGACCCTTGAGGAACAGGGTCCACGACCTGGGGAAGCAGGGCGCGGAGCAGACGGTGGAGGTGGAGAGGATGTGGTGGACGGCGGCGGAGAGGATGTGGCGGATGGCGGCGGAGACAACTGTTGGCTTGGGGATTTTTTATCTCTCCGCTTGAGCGGCTCGTGAAGTGGACACATCTGGAACCATCGAGGAGATGCTGCTATTTTTTCTCTGCGTGTTGGTGGCCTCCGCTCGTCTGGACAGCTTCGGACTTATCGGGAAGAGCAGCGCAAATCCTCAGCTCGCGTCCATCTGGGCGGTGCTCTATCCCTCTCCATCGGTTGTTATTACTACAAATCCGTTACCGCAGACAGCAACAAAGCTAAGCGCTGCCGCCGTGCCAAGCACACAGCACAGTAGTGGCGGTGGCTGCCGACGGATGGATGGGTGGATATGCGTTGTCCACCACGTGATGGCTTATCATTAGGCTCAGATCTGACTGCTCCCGAAAGCACGTTCCCTGTTAACTCACCTCCCTTCGCCGATTAAACAATGGGATCGCGATGGAGTTGTTTACGAATCCCTAAACGGATACCTCAGCAGCCTGTTGCGCAGTGGTGGCAGAGGGAATGTCCCGACGAGACAGAGCAGCACGACCCGTCCACCACTACTGACGCTCAATGATTTGATCCATCAGCAGATCCCATCGATTCTTATAGAACGATCGATCTGAAGAAGAGGAAACCGACGCGAAGCTTCCCGGGTCGTGCGAGACACATGCGCCTTGTCGTATCGAGCGCAACAACTTTGAGAGAGCGGCCGCTAAACTAGCTTAGCTAGCTATATATATTTACACACGGCTTCACCTCCCTCGAACCTACTCATCAGGCTCATGAATCATGAACTAACCCTCCCCGGCTTAACTGGAATCAAGCATACTCACTACAGAAAAAACTATAAATTTACTAGACCCAAAACACTAATAGATAAGAGTTAAGTTATAGTGTACCTAATTTACTACGGTTTTCCTTTATTCACTACGGTTTTAGTCATCGTAGACCTGCGTAGTAGATTAGGTGGGTGGCGGAGGGCGCAAGATAGGGTGTGGGTGTTGCGGGTGCGGCAAGCTTTTGGCTGAAAGTGAAAACCTGTGCGTGTGAGTGGTGAAGAATATGGTGGCTAATTTACTACAGTATAAGTTTAACTGTAGTAGATCTAATCTACTACGTACTCGTTTGAGCACTAGTAGATTAGTCTAATTTACCAGGAGTCTAATTTATATCCTAATAGATTAGAATAATCTACTTAGAGTCACGTTTGAGTCATAGTAGATTCTTTTTACCCTAGTAAATTTAACCGTTTCTTGTATTGACCGTCTAGTCTATCACTTGGTCCAGCTTTGCTTACCCGTCCAGTTTTCTTGTTCATGCACCGCCGGCCGCATATCGGTCACCGATGGAATGGACTACGGCCATGGACGACATGACATGTACATAGGCTCTGCTGACTACGAGAGGGAACAGCCCCATGCGGAACGCGGCGTCTGTTACATCGTACAGTACGCGCGTTGATCCCGTTGATAGATGCTCCGTTTCACCGCCGTGTGATCGATCGACGGACGTGCCATGTTGCCTCGTTGGATCTCGGGCTCATGCAGATGCGAGCGCTCGTGGCTCGTTCTCTCGGGGTTGTAAAGGAACACAAAGGCCGCGGCATTTCATGCTGGGCTGGCTCATCTGCTCGGCAACTGGCAGCAAGATCGACCCATGAGACAGGCGCGCGGATCGTGCGTGCCGCGGTGTCGCTCTCCATCCATTGGTTGCCCGGCGAGCGAGCACGACGCGCGCGGCACATGACACGAGAGGAGGCAATCCGGAAGCGGAGGCGCGGCTAGCTGTGCCTCATCGTTGCTTGTATCATCGGCATGTGCGGGTGGGAGATGGAAGAGGGTAGGCAGGGAGGCCCACCGGCAAGTCGGTGTCCAGCTTCGTCTCGATCCGCACCGCCGGCGGAGCACGTGAGCCTAGCCTTTTCGATCCTTGCAGGCCTCGCCGCTCCAGCGCGCGTCGTCCTACTGCTGCTACGCGTGCCTCCCGCTGGTGATAATCTGCGCTGTCCGTGTTGCTTCGGAGACATGGATGAGAGAGAGGGGGCTGAAGTGAGTTTAATTAAACATTTAAACTTCGGAAGATACAGTATACTACTCCTCTATGTTTTGAACGATGATTATAAAATTGTAAGATCCAACCAGACAGGCAGGCAGGCTCGCCTTCCCTTTTCCTCCACCTCCACCTCCACCTCCACCTGACTATAACAACCTCATCGAGTCGACAGCCACATTCCGTCGGTACTGGCAGCAGGCAGCAAGATCCAGGCACCATCTTTCTGCTACAGGGGCAGAGAGGCTTGTTGCCAGCAGGCGCCAGAGGAGATATAGTTCTCTCGATTCCCCTGTCCGCCTGCCATGCCAATGCAGTTCTTCCAAGGTACAACCATGTCAGAGTTGTCACAGAGATGACTTCGCCGTTCTCCTTTTTTCTCTCTTCCGTTGAAGTTGACGATGGCTCGGCTCGGCTCGGCTCGGCTGCGGTGCTCTTGATTCGCAGGTGACAAGCCGGCGCATGACTTCCTCTCGCTCCACACCGGAGGCGGCGCTTCGTCGCCGGTCCAGCTCCATTCTACCCAAGGTAAGCACCATGAGTCATAATTTTATCCGCCAGTGTCGAGGACTCCACAATCCACATGTTGCTGTGCATCAACGATTTGGGGGGTACGAACTTCAAATGCAGCTTCGGCGTATGATTTGGGGGCGCACAACACGCTGAAGCAGCGCGGCCGCGGCGCGATCACCATGCCATCGTCGGGTTTGGAGGCCGACTCGGAGTTGCACATCCTACCGGGCGGCGTCGGGACGTTCAGCATCAGGCAGGTACCATCGTCCGCCGCTCAGTCCAGCAGAGGAGAAGCCGCTAGCCATGGCGACCGCGACATGGGTCTCCATGGCTCCAGGATGGAGGGTGCACACGGAGCCGAATCCGGGGCCAGGGCTCACAGTGGTCCGTCCACAGTGTGGCAGGATTCAGGCACCGATCAAAGATCCAGAAGTAAGACTACGCAAAACATATATTGTTCCATTCCAGTCTTTTCAGCCCCTGACAGCTCTTCTTTTTGTCAGCAACAAGAGAGGGACGGAGCAGCGGCAGCAGCGCTGATCAAGGCCCCAACACGCCAAGATCAAAGCATTCGGCAACCGAGCAGCGGCGAAGGACCAAGATAAATGACAGGCAAGTTCGTTGAGGTCAAAATTCCATGTTGAATTGCGTTGAGCATATCAGAAAAACTGGTAGATTAACCATGACGTAGGGAATTTGAGTGAGCCACCAGCACAAGTTTTTAGTTCAAAATTCCATGTTGAGTTGTCATATGAGAAATGTTTTTTCCTCTGACAAGAAGTATCTCTTTATGTTTCCCTTCAGGCTTGAAATACTACGGGAATTATTGCCACATGGTGAACAGAAGAGGGACAAAGCATCTTTCCTTCTCGAGGTAACAGAACATCAACTTTGCCAAGTGGGCCGGTTTTAAAATCTTGACTAGCAACCAGAAACCTGAGAGCACTGGATATTTAAAAAACACAAAGTTTAGCCGTCCAGTTTTATACGTGATATATTTTTGTTGTTTGATCGGATCTCATGGAAACTATTGTTGCAATTCTTCCATTGTTTTTTTAATGAGATTAAGCAAGAAGAAACAGAGATTTCCAAGAAACAAAATATCAAAAGTAAGATCTGAATCATGGACCAGAAGGTTACAATACGATGTTCACCTTCTGTAACAATTTGTTTGCAGGTTATTGAGTACATAAAATTTCTGCAAGAAAAAGTTCAAAAGTACGAATCAGCCAACCCAGAAAGGAATCACGAGGATTCCAAATCCATGCCATGGGTACTAACGTTGCTTTATTACCTTGTTCGTAACATCAATAAGTACTGGCCATTGTTTTGAAAATCAGAATGGAATTAAGGTTATGTTTACATGCTAAGTTTCCTTTCTTCATTTTTCATTGACAGGCAAAAGTTTACTACAGATCGTGCTGGAAAAACACACAGGTAATCCTACAGATAACAATAAGATACCAAGCAATGAATTTTACCTATGGCATATCAATGATAGGTTCCTTTTTCTTCTCTTGTTCATGG
Source organism: Sporobolus alterniflorus (assembly GCA_008808055.3). NCBI lineage: Eukaryota > Viridiplantae > Streptophyta > Magnoliopsida > Poales > Poaceae > Sporobolus > Sporobolus alterniflorus. The sequence goes on from VSTD030000880.1 coordinate 13,164, forward strand.
TCTCACAGAACATCAGTCAAGGCCAGGGAGGAGTATCAACTTCCACAGAAGATGTGAACAATGAACAGTGTGGTTCCAAACCAACTGTAGTGGCACCAGCCGCTCTCTTCAGCACACAAAGTGTCAGAGAAACAAGTACTGACGATCCCTCCGTGAAGGTGGCAAACACACCAGAGAATTGGGAAAGTAAGCTACATGTTTATGTTTCTCTTTTCTGGCTGCTAAGTAATTTTTAGTAGCAATAATACTTGAGAACTTGAATTACTAAGAACCATGTCATTTAAATGCAGAGAACAGCACACCAATCAAACAGCCACCATGGTTGAGCATAGCAACCACTGATTCTGGGAACAGACCACTAAACACCAACGAGAGAGAAACAGTTCACAAGGATAGTAGTAGTCTTTCTAATGCTTACTCTCAAGGGTAGGTTTCTAAATTATCGTAGCTTTATTCAATGAGATAATCTAGCGATATCTGTAACTGACAAAACCTTTTTTTATTTGCGACAGGTTATTAAATAGATTGACAGAGGCCCTAAAAAGGTCTGGAGTAGACCCATCACAAGCTAATATATCTGTGGAGATCAACATGGATAGAAGAGATATTGGACATGATAATGCACATGACATTTCAAAGGTAATAATGCATGAACAAGTTAAAGATGATGAATTCCCAGCATTTGAGCTATTGTTTATTCATGAATTCCTAACACAACCAGCCATATATGTAACACCTCACCTCTTTTCAAAGAAAAATGTAACACCTTTTTTGTTCTCGCTTGACAGGATGATGAAGGTGACGAATGTAATCATGTGGCCAAGAGACTAAGGTGTGATACAAGCTAGAAATTCAAACAATACCAAGTCCAGACTCGGACAGCACAGAAGCACAAAGATTTGATACAATTCTTTTATTTATATTGCAGTCACATTTACTGACCTAAGCTTCTATCTGGATACAAAGGAAGCTGCTTAGGGAAGTGTACTGAGAACCTCCCTGATTCATTCATTCCTCATTTGTAAATGCAATTCAGAATGTACAACAGTGTAATGTATTGATAGCTCAAAATTTCTGAATTCAACAAATATGGCCCATACAAAAGGTTGTATCAACCTTCCATAATTCATCCATTAAATTGGTAGCTAGAGCTATGGACAACAAGTGTAAGCTATAC
>VSTD030000881.1:0-14340 GCA_008808055.3 Sporobolus alterniflorus
GAAAATGTCCAATAGAGCCCGGTGCTAACTTGCCTTTCATCCCAAACCTCTTCATGCCTTTCATTGGTGAAACACGCAGATAGACATTATCTCCACCTTCAAACTCCAATGGTCAGCATCTCTTGTTAGCATAGCTCTCTTGACATGACTTCCCAAGCTTCAAATTGTCTTGGATGTGACAGACTGCCGCTTCGGCCTCAGTGATGAGATTAGGGCCAAGGATTGCCTTCTCTCCTAGCTCGATCCAGTTGAGCGGGGTGCTACAGCGACATCCATACAATGCTTCAAATGACGCCATCTTGAGGCTTTCTTGATAACTATTGTTGTACCATAACACAGCCCATGATAGACTCTTGTCCCAGCTGGCTTGATGCTCTATTACACATGCTCTAAGCATGTCCTCTAGAATTTGATTTACTCACTCTGTCTGGGCATCCGTCTGTTTATGATAAGTGGAACTATGGATCAAATGGGTTCCGAGGGAAGCATGCAGTTGCATCGGAACACTGTGCAACAAACTGGGACCCTCGATCAGAAATGATCATCTTCAGAACACTGAGTAGACACAAGATGTGAGCAATGTATATTTCCGCATACTTCTCTGATGTGAAGAGGGTGTGCATGAGTATAAAGTGGGCAGACTTGGCGAATCAATCGACAATCACTCATATCGAATCAACCTTGCAGTCAGTCGGAGGTAAGCCTACAACGAAGTCCATACTGATGTCTCCCCACTTCCAATCCCAAATAATCAAGGGTTGCAACAATCCTCTAGGTCTCATGTAGTCAGCCTTGACCTTCCTATAGGTATCACATTCTGACACATAAGGAGCAGTCTCGCCTTTCATTCTTGTCCACCAAAATTGTTCCCTCAACTCATGGTACATTTTTTTACTAACAGGATGAATGGAGTACCTCGACGTATGGGTTTCATCCAGAATCTTCTTCTTGAGTGCTTCCTTCTTCGGCACAACAATCCAATCCTTGAACCATAAGATTCCTTCTACATCCTCATGAAAGCATTTGACCTTCGGGTCACCTTCTAACAATCTTCTCCTCAGGTGTGCCATACCTTCATCATTCTTTTGCGTGGCAATGATCTCTTCCCTCAACAAGCATGTGAGTGTGATGTTGTGCAGTGACAATTCATGGTGTACTTGGGTGTTGGACTCTTCTCCAGTAAGATGAACAACATGCAAGTAGTTGCAGTGAGCCTTGTGACTCAGTGCATCCGCAACTACATTTGCCTTACCCGGATGATAGTGAAACCCTAGCTCGTAGTCCTTGATCAACTCGAGCCATCTTCGTTGCCTCATATTCAGGCCCAGTTATGTGAAGATGTACATCAAGTAATTGTGGCCCGTGTAGATGTGTCCGGGTAATATACCCCGGGTACCACGGGCCGTCGGTTATGACCCAAAACTCTAGATACGATTGGTTCCCTCCAGCAGCAAATGACTGGGGATCCATACACCCCATACCAGGTGATGGCCCCACCACTCCAGGCTGAAGAGGAGGGGCCACCAACCTAAAAGGAACTAATCCTGAGAACAACCCACGCCATCACTTCTCCACCCTATGATTAGCGCGGGCAGACGGGATTTCACCATCTGTCTGCCCCTCCCGCCTCTCTCGATGACCTGGGGCAGAGACCCAGGCCCCCGGTCAAACGTGCCAGGGGCTCCCTGCAGCGGATTACCATTGCCCACAACAGGCCTCGAGAAGCGGTGGTCTTAGGCGTCTGGCACGAAGGAACATAGTAGTAGAAATCCATGCACATCTGATAGTATGTACTCGAGTGTGGAATTCATCCCATCACTGCCTAACCTAGCTATACCAGGAAAAAATGCCTAAAGGTCATGATGACTCTTCCAGGAGATAAGCATCACCTGGTAGAAACGATTTACCATATGTAATATTCAGTAGTACAAGTATCAAAGTGGTTAACTCTCCATCAAATATCTATGCCTGGGGAGCTTGACATCCCCCAAAAGGCGCCACCACCTACTGCAGCGACAAGACAGGACAACGTCTAGCAAATAAGCCATGTCCCCTCGCATGGCAGCTATGAGCCGTAGGCCGGTGAACAGGGCAGGCTAGCCCATCCATATCAACCCACCATATTGGAAGGCTTTGCCACCAAGTAAAGCTACTTCATGAGGCTACCTCTCTCAGAATCATCCTAGGCATCGTCCACCTCAGCGCCAAGAATGCCCGGGAGCCAAAAAGAACACCCAGAAGGTAATAAGAAGACTCTGAAACCGACGGGAACGCCATGGAAGCCCCAATCGATCTCTATGAACTGACCATCTCAAGTCTGGGCCCCTTTGGTCATGCAAATCTTCTCCTAGATGTAGAAGTAATTAGTTCATAGTTATCCGACCAGCTCCCGGTCTATAAAAGGCCCCTAGTCTATGAACTTCTCGAGCTCTCTGCTCACCCCATTGTAACCACTATTTATCATCAATATCAAATCTCTAGACGTAGGGCTATTACCTCCAAGGAGGGGCCTAAACTTAGATAAACCATAATGTGCTTTGAAGTTCGCAAGACCACCTCAGAATAGGAACACGTGATCTTGGCCGCCCTGTATCTTGCCGGTGCAAAAAACACCGACAAGATGTGAACCACATTCCCAAGGAAATAATGTCACCATGTCCTCAATGCTAATACAACTGCTGCTAACTCAAGATCATGAGTAGGGTAGTGCTCCTTGTGGCATCTTAGTTGTTGCGAGGAATAAGCAATCACTCACCCTTGTTGCATGAGGACACATCCCAATCTGGTGCTAGAGGCATCACAATTCACGTCGAAAGACTTAGCGATGTCAGGCTGTGCTAGCACCACTGATGTGGTTTGTAGCTTCTTCAGTGTCTGAAATGCTTCATCACAAGCTTCACTCGAGACATACTTTGTTCCATTCTTCAACAATTCAGTGATCAGCTTGGAGATCATGGAGAAGTTCAGAATAAACCTTCGATAATAGCCAACCAATCCAAGAAAGTTGTGAACTTGATGTACAGTCCTCAGTGGCTGCCATTCCAACACAGCTCGTACCTTGCTGGGGTCCACCATGATTCCTTCTGACAATATCATGTGACCCAAGAATGGCATTTCATCCATCCAAAGCACACACTTGCTGCACATGGTGTACAACTGGAGCTCTCTTAGTCATTGAAGCACAACTCTAATGTGTTCCTCATGTTCTTCCATACTCTTAGAGTATACTAGAATGCTGTCAATGAAAACCATGATAGACTTATCCACCTCCAGCATGAACACGGAGTTCATGAGATACATGAAGTGTGCTGGCATGTTGGTCAACCCAAACAACATGACTAGATACTCATAAAGTCTGTATCTAGTGGAGAAGAGTGTCTTGGGGATATCTTCGGCACAAATCTTGATTTGATGATATCTGGAGCGGGGATCAATCTTGGAGAACACTTGAGCTCCCACTAGTTGATCAAACAAGAGGTTGATTTAGGGTATTGGATACTTGTTCTTGATGGTGATGACATTGAGCGGTCGATAATCCACACACAAACAAAGAGCTTCGTCCTTCTTCACAAAGAAGGCTGGACAACCCAAAGGTGATGAGCTTGGTCGGAAGTAGTCTTTATCGAGCAAGTCCTTCAGTTACATCTTAAATTCTGCCAAGTTAACTGGTGTCATCCGGTATAGACTCTTGGCTATGGGGGCGGCTCTGGGCTGCAACTCAATTGTCCTGTCAAGAGGCATTCCCAGTAGATCATCTGGAAACACATCTGGAAACTCTCGGACCATGTGCATCTATTGCAATCTTTTTTCCACCACGTGATGAAAGGAAGCCTTGATGTGAGAAATCACAGGAAGGTGTAGGATAACCTTGCCATACACGGGTGAGTTCAGGTGTACTAAATGGGTGCCTATGTCCAACACAACCATGTGTAACTCTATCCAGCTCATCCCTAGGATGACATCTATTCCTTGTACACTTAGGAATCAAAAAGTATGATGATAGGGCGATCGTGGAGGATCAACGTACCCGCGAGTACTTCCTCTCCCGTGGGGATCTCCTCAATGGTGATGTAGTTGGTATTGCCAATCTGTGGTGCTGGGCCCCTCTGCTGATTCACCGCCAATCTCACGGCTCTGGGTGAATTGCCCTGTTTGACCGTATGACAATCCTTGGTGAAGTGGCTAGTCTTACCGCAATTGAAGCATGGGTATCTAGTTGGCATGGGCTGTTGTGGTGCACGGAATGGTGCTACCTGCTGTGGTTAAGTGGGAGCATGAGGGTACATCTACTACTGAGGCTACTGCTGGTATTGCTGTTGGTACTGTGGGCAATGGCCCCACTACTATGGTGGAGGACGACGCGGCTGTCCCACTGGTGGTGTGTAGACCAGGAGTTACATCAGTGGAGCACCCCTAGAACCACCTCCAGCAAGTCCTTACATGACCTACTTTCTCTTCTCCTCCTCCACATCCAAGCAGACTCAGGTGGTACCTTGGTCGATCGCAACACCCACCAGGGCATTGTACGTTAGGTCACGGAATAGAATTAGGTGATCCTGAAGCTGAGCACTCATTCCCTTCCTAAACAGCTCTACCTTCTTCTCATCAGTGTCCACATGGTGAGCACCGTACTGCGCTAGGTAATTGAACTTTTTACTATACTCGTAGAGGCTGTTGGGCCCCTATTCTAGATCCAGGAACTCCTTCTGCTTACGGTGCATTAGATCTGCTAGAATGTGGTTCCTATAGAATGCGGTGTGGAACTCTGTCGATGGAACCTGGTGGTTGTTCTACATAGCGATGCCATAAGTGGCCCACTAGGCTCCTGTTGAGCCTCGATGCTGTTGGCCGGCATACATAGTCTTCTGGTACTTTGTACAGTGAAGCAGCCTGAATTTGGACTCGGTAGAGCAGAGCCAGTTATCCGCCTCCAATGGATCTGTCGGCTTGGTAAATAGGGTAGGGTGAGTCACCAGGAAGTCAGAGTACGACGAGTCCATATCCTGGTGGTGGGGATGCTGTGGGCGGCCTGCCCCATGACATGCATCACTCTCCACCAACATCCTCATAAGCTCATTCTTGGTGGCCAGTAACTGTTCGAGGCTAACTGGTGGATGCGGTGGTGGGAGCAGAGGTTCTTGCCCATGCGGCGGAGCACACGGTGCTTGCCCATGATAGGCAGATGGCTCGGGGATATTGAGCACATGGTCTTCGATAGAACGAGTACACATCATCTGTCATAAGTAACGTGCATCATTAGATAAATGTAAGAGTCCAGTAGTATTTGATACAAGCTTGCATAAGGTAAACACAATGTAAAGGAAAAAATTGCATTCACAAAGCGGCAACATCCATCATTCCATACATTAACTTGATTTATAATACATTAGATTACAAAAGTTTTACATGACATGTTGTACAAGTGGAATAGATGGAACCCGCCTAACAAAAACAAAAGGGCAGCGAGAACCTTGTCCTCACGCCACGGGTTACATCCAGGGTTATAAGCTACCATGCTACTCATTAGCCTACCCTAGCCACTCAAAAAGTCCAAAAGTCAGCCCATCCTGCAATCTCACTACGACTCGAGCTCTACCCATCCTCCACTCCTTACATTGGCTCGGCCTCGTCGGAGCCCTCCTTGGGTGCGGGTGGCACCTAAATCTAAAGCTTATGCACCTACTGCACAAGGGCATCAATCTGCTCCTCCCTATCATTAAGCTCAAGGTCCTGCATCTCAACAGCGTTATCCCGGTGCACGATGGCATGGGTCCTCGTGTTCACCTCCTCTCTGGCGAGCTCTAGCCTGTAGCTTGAGGTCCTTCTCAGGGTCCTTCTCATGGATCCCAAACATCCCCTGTCAAAGGATGACTTTCTCGAGACCCATCCTATCCAGCGCTAGATGTGTGAGGATGGCCTTCTCCTCATATGCATCCAAACGCGCACATTGCTTGACGATGGTGCGACCGGTGTTGTGCTGGAGGTTGAACAAGTACTATGTGTACTTGGTCAACTAAGCCCACCTGGCATTGAACTACACGCTGGTGAGGTCACAAGCTGCCTCCAGGTGCTGACACCACTCGGCCTCCTCCTAGTCCCAAATCAGGAACAGCGCGATCGGCGTGTTGGCCAGGTTGGCGAGGTGTCGCTCAAACATGGTGATGAGCGCCACGTGTGCCATGTTGTCAATGACGTCATCCAAGTAGTCTCCAACGATGGATCCGGTCCATGGTGCCTGGGGTCGATGGGTATCTCCACCCGAACCTCGCAACAGTTAAGGTTGTGGGCCTAGAATGGACAGCAACGATAAACGTGAATTGGCCCATCGTAGCCGAGTCGCACGACGGCACACAACAGGACCCGAGGGAAGCTCGGCTGGTGTCGACCCGTGGTCTGCAGCCAACCGTCCTCGCCAAGGTTGCAATGGGGGTAGTCATCCACGTTCATCTGCAAAAACAGATCAAGAAGGCATTACTAACCTATTTCAACCAACTCGGAAAGAAACACGGTAAAACTGGACTCAAAGCGAACAACAGTAATAAAAAGCAAAATCTGGGACTGTTCTAGTGAGATTCTACCCCTGAGTTGAAAACCACAAACGTAGGAAACTCTCCCAACTTTTCATCCGTTACTCATACTGCCCCATCCAACTAACGGTTTAGGAGTTATGGAATTTTGAACGTCAACAACACTGGTGGAATCTGTTCTGGACAGAACAGCAGGTGGGAAAAAAAACTAAATTTGAGGCCTAGGCTAAACTGGAACTCCGGGATTTCTGAATACCAACCTGGTAGGTAACTCTATCAGATTTCTAATGGTTCATTTCCCAACTCCATACAGTCAGCAGTTTACGTGTTACGGCTTTCGGAAACCGGCCGGGTTGGTGACATCATAAATCTGGACAGACTGGACCTTTCCGTATGAATTGGCCTCTCGGTGAAGTTTCGCCATGACAGCCCTGGAAACTCTGAATGTCAAAGTCATTGCTAACTCACTCAGATTTCCACTGGTTACTCACACGGTTTCATCCGATGCACAGTTCGACAGTTATGTGTTTTCAAAAGAAGACTGGTGCTGAACGGTTCTGGACAGATTGGTCATAGGAGTGAAATCTCAGGTTTTGGGGCACAAGATGTGTGAAACTTGGCGAGGTTTGATTAAGGATTTTGCCACTAACTTGCTCAGCCTTTCAACGCCTACTCATACACAAGATTTGAATAACCACAATGATGGCTATGGCCATCCAAAAACAGCACTCGTGCAGAGTTTTAGCGGACAGACAGAAATCAGTTTCTTCGACGGGTTTGAAACTCAGAAGCGGTTTTGGAATTCGACGAGGATTACAACTTTTAAGATTGCTTGTTGCTTATTTGATTAGGTCACTTTATGACATGCACACATGACCTAATCATCCTCACCAGGACAAAAGAAACAATCTGCTATTGCGGATCGTACGCGTTCAGCGGAAAAGGTGCTCTCAACACACATTTATATCATTTTAATGCAAGTTAGTGTAACTACAAAAAATGGATCAAACAGTCATTGTCATACCCGGATTTTAGACCAAGTCTGAATATTCATCACATGTGTGCCCAGGAACATTTATTCCACACATACTGATAAAAGTGTTGACAGTAATGCGAAATGTCACAAATAAAATATAATGATTACATAAATATTGTATTTTAAAAGGCTAAATGACTCTCATGGAAGCAAAATAGCGGAATGCTCCATAATCCACAGGAATATGCAACCGGGGTAGCGCAAGCCTAGAACTCCTCATCGATGAATTCCACACCATCTTCATCTTCTGAGCATCAGGTTTTGAGTAGCAGGTGAAATAGCAAGGATGAGTACACTTATGGTTGGTACTCAGCAAGTGCAGGAAAATAAATAATATGCATGATATAATAATAAAGGTAAAGTTGTAGTAAGGCTGAAAGCAAAAATGCACCTACACTTGACTATCAAATTATTAGAACTTACTTACTATGTTAAAGTTGCAAGCTAAAAACTACCCAATAAAGTTGAAGTAAATTACCACAAAGTGTGATCCATAAAGGGGTTCTATAGATCACACAACTCCACACAGCTACACCAAAACCATAATCAGAACCATCGCACTCCCAAAACCATCTAATCTCGAGAGGATTCTAGACCACTTGTAACCGCAAGCTCGGCTATCATGATAGTTTTACACTTTGCAAAGGTTAATACCCTATACCCATGAGTAGTGATTACATCGCTAGTTAAGCGACTAGAAAACCTCCTTTTTGTCATTCTTTACATTTCCTTTGGTGTATGGTCCAGAGATCACTAAATGCCATTACAAAGGTTTACTACATGAGTATGTCATGCTTTGCTACGGTTTCCCCCACAGACCTCGCTTGCAGTGCGAAGGTTTCCCCCACAGGCCCCTCTTGCACCAGGTTGGTCCCAAGCAAGACACACTTCCTATAGTATTCCCAATTAGTAAGCAAGCCATTCCATACTGACATGTGGCAGCACTTGTTGTCCTGGGGTGTCTACTCCTAATATTCGATCCTTAGCAGATTCGACCAACCACATCCCCTGATGGACTTAAACATCTCCATCGAATAAAGCCTTGCTCAAACCACAACATCAAATCTCACCACGGTCAACTCACATCACGACGGATGAAAGACCAAACTCTCAATACTAAACCACAAGCCAAACTCAACATCATAAAAGATGGAAGACTTGTATAATAACTCAGAACTACAGGGCTAAGCAAATCTACTAACCATGAAACCCAAATCCTAAAGGTATGAAGGCATAGGTAGCAAAATTAATGCATGCATGCAAATATGTGAACTAGAGGAAGAAAGAGCATAGGTTCAATGTGGTCAAGGATCACATGTCTAGATTTCCTGCTGGCTACTACTCAAGGTCCTGGTCTTCGTGCTCCTAGAGATTCTCAAAACCGGTGGCGTCTAACGACAATGATTGGAAACAAGCAATACAAAACAAATAAATAACATAGTACACCAAACAGTGCCTAAAGTCTAAAGAAATAGTACCAAAAGATTCTACACGTCTCTACAAATGCATGAGTGCAAGAATCACTTAAATAGGAGCTACGACTATAAAGTTATGAAGGTTTAAAGTTAGCAGATCGAAATGATAATTAAGATTGAATAAGCAGGGACCTAATCATAATTATGAAAAATTATACAGGGACCTATATCCAAAATTTCATGGGTGAAATTATAATTTTAGAAAAGTTTGGGGGTGTTTTTGTAAAATTCCAGGGACTATGACATAATTAAAATAAAACCGAGGAGCTTAAGTGCAAAAGTATCAGGGCCGGGGAATTTTTGAAAGTTTCAGAATTATTTTTCTAAAGAAAAAGGCGTGGAATATGTCTACGACATCATAGACTGTATCCACGGCACTGGTTCACAGGGTCTATGGATTTCATTAAACTTGAACTGTTGACTAGGCGATCTGTTGCTTAGATTAGATCGGCGAAGGGGTATGGCGATTTATAATCTCGAGCACTGATCAGGCGATGGACGGTGGAGGATGGCCCGTCGGCCGGTGGCGGGGGCACAGGTGCTCCACGGTGGTGCCATGGTGTCCAACTCCGGTGAGCCAACCCGGCGGCTCTGATGAGTGAAACTCGAGGTGGTTTGCTCCTACGGGGGTGGCGCGAGGTGGGTAGCTCACCTATGGTGGTTCTTGATAGCGGGGGTGACCGGAAGATGTCGCGCAACGGTGAGTCCTCGACTTCAAACTTAGGCACGATGCTAGCTTGCTGCAGGGGTCCTCCGGCTTCACGTTTGCTCCTACGGCAGCGGTGCGACTTCTTCTTGCTCGGCGTCGGGTTGGCGGTGCTTGGGATGGGCTGTAGTGGCGTGGCGATGGTGGACGGGCAGAGGCTAGGGTTTTGTTGATTTTTTGTAAAAACGTCGCACGGGAACTCGCTTATTTATTGAGGTTTTGATGCCCACACGTGCACAACTAAGTCATGAGATCGATTATATCTCTAATTTGAAGATTCGTTCAGTTTTGGTTAGGAGTCGGTGTAGAGTCCCTGAAGAACATGATTTTGGGAAACAAATCCTTGGCTGATTCTCTGCTTCGGTTCCGCGTGAGGGAAGGAGTCCACGATGCCCACGTCATAAAGAGTGGTGCGACGCTGGCGTGGCACCGGCGGCCGGTGGCACGGCAGTGGCTAGCATGGGCGCAACTCGGCTAGTTAAGGTAGGTGGCCGCTGGCTAACCTAGGTTAGCGTTAGGTATGGGACTGGGCTGGCTTGGCTACTCTAGGGCCAGATGGGCCGCGTGCAGGAGAGGAAAAGGAAAGCTAGGCTGGGCCAGCTTCAGGAGAAAATTTTTGGTTTCGGCCCACGGCCATATTATAAATAGAAAAGCCTTTGAAATTTCCAAATCTTTTTTTCTACAAAGCAAACCAAATTTGAATTCAAATCAAGTTTAAATTTTGAATGACTTCTATATGCAAAATAAAATACAAGAGCACTTCATCAACACAAAATAAAATATGCAGCAGCATGAATGCAACGAACATATTTATATATTTAAATAAATAATTTCTGTGGTTTTTATTTTCTGTGAAAAAACAAGGTGTTACAACATCAATCTTCACACATGCCCTTTGGGGACCAACACTTACATGCCCACTCATGCCCATAATGGACCAACACTTGCGTGCCCACTCAAGTTACTACAAACTACTCACAAACAACCAAAATAGGAATAAATAATAAAAGAAGCATTCATAGCACTAATATCTCTACTAAAGCCACAAACAACAAAAGAAGTTTCATAAATAACAAAATAAGTTGAAACAATCACATGACTTACCATAGCTAGCGCAATTCCGTAGTTATAGAATGAAAACATAGTTATCTTGCCACCTAAGAGACTACTATAGTCCTTATATAGGTTAAGTGTTCCTCACCATAAGCCTAGTTGTGATTTTTAGTCCTTCGAGTGTGTGTTTAGCCCCAATGTAGCTCTGGTACCAACTATGAAAGAGTCACCTCAAAAATGAGGGGTTTGTCACCTCAAGATCTTTCGGGGGGATTCTCGACAAAGTGATAATGCACAAACACAACACACCAAGCATACAATACCATAACTAAAGTGAAAATTAAGTGTTACAAGCCAGCATAGCAGAAGGTGATTCAAAAGATAGAATAGATTTAGCGGAAGCGTTCATCTCGACGATCTAAGGTCATTCACCTCGCCCTAGAGGCAAAGACCATCCTCGGCAATCCTACACTTGCGACGGGTCCCAGCTGTCAGAAGTCTAGACTTCCCACTGATAGCCATCATTGGTATCACCGGAAGAGAAAGAAGGATCGCCTATGCACAAAGGTTCACAATGCAAATCTTGAACGACTATGCTCAACAAGACTGATCCAACATGACCAAGCGATTGACTTCTAGACATGTAAAGGCCCCAAGAGGGATGACAGACTCACATGCATATAACAACTAACTCTAACCACTTTTAAGCAAGTTTTAGCCATGTTTAAGGTAAGTAGCATCATACGTTTGCAACCTACACTAAACATGCAAGTGTGATCAATCAGTATTTGTATTAAGTAACTCATCGACTAACAAAGTAGTCGACACCATTCTCAAGATACATGTATAAACATTATGAAAGTTCTATTACTATGTTTGGATGTGAAGGCAAATCATCACTCATATTCGAGAGTGCCGCAGAGATTTGAAATAATAAACACCTTGCAAGGGAAAACCTAACAACATGACACACGTGCCATGCCATGATATGCAACATTAAGCAAAATTATTTGAAAAAGGTTTTACCTTATACTAATGGTCTTAAAATGCAATCTAATGCACTTCTAAGTTGGCAAAATTTTATTATTGCAAAAGTGGGTGTCACAGCCCAGTTCCCTCCATCGGCAAGCGGTTAGGGAACCGAGTACCCCATACCAGATATGGTCCCACCTCTCCTGACTGAAGGCAATGGACCACCAACTTAAAAGAGCTAAACTCAGGCGTGACCTGTACCTATCCTTTTATCCCACCTTAATGGCCACAGGTGGGTAGGATCTTGCCACCTGTTAGCCCGATCTAATTCATCATCATGCCATGGCTAAGAATGCCCCTGGTAGCCATGCTTGGAGGTCTCCAATACTGGGCATGTGACTCGAGAGCCAGATCCCTTAGATGGCGAGGCCATTTAATGCCAGACAAGACAAGACACAACTGCTGGCTCTCACATGCGTCTGGCAACAGGCACTCAAGATCTGATATCCATCCCGTCATCGCCTGGCATACCAACTCCCCTATGAGAACATGCATAAATGTCATGACTACTCTAATATCGGACAAGCTCACCTGATAAGGGTGGGGTTCTCCACGAAAGATCCGGTTCACAAGGGACCCATGTGACACCCCTAGTGTCACTGTAGCAGCTACAATGTCTCTACGATATCCTCACCTTGTATCTACAATGGTTTTTGGCATATGAACTTGGTTTAGCTTGAAATTCAAATTCAAATCCTTTCTTCTTTTATTTCAAACCAAGTCATTTGGCTCTTGTATGGTAACTTCAAATTTTGACATACAACAATGGACATCTAAATTCATATTCCTAAAGATCAAGGCAAGTTAGAATTTTGGGGAATTTACCAAAATTTTCCAAAGGAGTTTGAACCCCAAATAAATTCAGCCCAAATTCAAACCTAGTTTGATTCCTGGAATTTTAATTCAAATTCTGTTTGGTAATTTCAACTTCTCCCCAAAAGGGATGTTGTTTCTTATGATTCAAGCTATCACCTTCCAAAGGTTGGTAAATTGGATCAAAAGAAGATTGGATTTTCTATTTTACAAACTTGAGGAAGTTTGAATAATTGGAAAAGCGTTTGATTTAATGGTTTGGGCCTGACCCCTGAGCTACAGTGTGGATGGCTCAGTTTAAACTGACCCAGGTCCTCACCTGTTGGCCACCTGGCCACACACGAGACTTACCCTCCTTCCTTTGAGTAAGGCCAGCACCAATTGCATAATTCTCATGGGGTTTCACATTATAATCTTTACTTTATGTTCATGATTGTGCATCTACATGTTGGAGTTCAATGGAACCTAGTTGCACTACGAACCCCCTTACAAGTTACCTCATTTACCCCTATGAAGGCAATAGAATGTAGTATGGCTATGCTTAGTAATGTAGGCCATCAGTAGAAGCCGAGTCGTCGAAAGCCGCTCAAGATAGGGCCTCTTCTCACGATGGTGGTTCTATGTGGTTTATATTAGCAAGCGGATTGTGGCACAATATGAGACCGTGCGGGGCAACTAGGGGAAAGTGGAGAATACTAGATGGGAAGGGTGAGAGTGGTCTATTTTCATGTTTGGAGCTCTGAATGTGGTAGTCCCCACCTATGTCGATTAGGGACCGTGTCGGTGGGGCCCTGTGGTACAAGCATTGATTATATACTGGCGCATACAGGATTTATGGGGTCCCGCAAACTTAGTAGATTTGATGATGTCATACCCAGTTTTTATGCCAAAACCATGTACCCATCGTATGCATGACCCAGGATCAATTGTTCCACACATACGGCCCAAAAGGGTTCATAGATAACCAAATGTCATGAATAAAGTATAATTATTACATAAATATTGTCTCTAAAGACTACGATGACTCCTAATGGAACGGAACAGTGGAAGACTCCATAACTCCACTGGAATGGCAACCAGGGCAACATGTAACCTAGAACTTCTCATTGAAGAATTCCAATCCATCTTCTCCATCTGAGCAGCAGGTTTGAGTAGCAGGGGAAAATAGCAAGGTTGAGTATGTTGGTACTCAGCAAGTGTAGGAATAAAATAATAACGCAAGGTAATAACAAGGATAAAACTATAATAAAATGGTAAGAAGAAATTGCACTTATACTTGACTCTCCAATTATTAGCACCAAAATTACTACGTTAAAGTTATAGGCCAAGAATACCCAATTATGTTGAATTAATCTCAAAGTATGATCAACGAAGGGGTTTTATAGATCATATGACTCTACACAGGCTATACCAAAACCATCCCATTCCCATCCAAACCATACCATCTAGTCAAAAGAGGATCCCAGGCCGCTTGTAACCGTAAGCACGACTGTCATGACAGTTGTACACTTTGCAAAGGTAAGTGTATTGTACCCACAAGTAGTGATTTAATCGCTAGCTAAGCCACTAGAGAAACCTCCTTTTTAACATTCTTACACTTCCTTTGGTGCATGGCCTAGAGATCACTACATGCCGTTACAAAGGTTTACTATGGGTCGTATGCCAGGCTTAGCTAAGGTAGTCACAATACCATAGCAA
>VSTD030000882.1:0-14339 GCA_008808055.3 Sporobolus alterniflorus
CACCTCAGCCTTCTCGCGCTCTGCCACCCCTAGAAATGGGTTCGCCATCAACTCCTCTCCCTCCTGGGCTATTCACGGTGAGCCTCTGGCCACCAGAGGGCCATTCCGGTGCCTCACCGGTGACTATGCCATCGTGCGCCCCGGCTGCGCCACCAGTGGTCACCACTACCCCGGCCCTCTACTCTGAGCCGTTGAATCCATATTGAATGTCCCAGATTAGATCCCCCGAAGGGGTATAAGGCCCGGTCCACCGTGGACCCATGGACCGGTGCCCTTTTCATCGGTCCACAGACCTGTGGACTTGGTCCATGGGATTCTTTCAGAAAAATAATTCCATGATAATCTAAATTCCAGTCACTTTTGCGCATAAGACCGTCATCTTTTCCAATACCAACCCGCAGTCCAAGTCCCTTATAGATTTTACACCTAGGTCCCTGGTTTTTGAATTCTAATTACAGATTAGCCCTTGGCCCTCCAATTTTACACATAAACCCCTCGGCTCTCTCCAAATTGCATATTCTATTCACCAGAGCCCGTGCAATTTTCCAAAGAAGCCCCTAGAGCCTTCCAAATTCATATTTAGCCCCTCAGAACTTCTTTTCTCCATATCTTTTCAACCGTAACTCCGAATCAGGTGATTCTTGTGCCAAAATTCTCAGAATCATATCCTCCTTCTCTTCAATCTATTCCTATGCTTATGATTGTTGCATTTATGTGATTGTATGCTTGAGCGTTAAGAGAATCGTTTCGGAGCCGACGTACGAAGACTTTCAAGAGCAAGTCTATGCGTATTTCAAGATGAAGTATACGAGGACTCCGATCTTTTCTTTTCAAAGCAATGAGGCAAGTGTCCTTGACCATATTGTACCTACTACATTCTCTATCTATCTATAGAGTTAGAACTGCATGATAGGAAGGCCTGATCTGCGCACCTATGTTAGGGTTGACTAGCATTGGCATAACATTCCTTGAAAACCTTAGAAGTATTGGGTAGTAGTTATAGGCTTAGAGCTGTGGGTCGGTCACGGTGAGACTCCGTGATGCAATCGAGTTTGTTATCTTTGAGGAGATGAGTATGATACTTGTTTACTAGATTAATTAAGGCATACGGTATCACCACTGCTTTCTGCAAGTCAAACCTAAGAGTCAAGCCATCCTTGTTGATAGCCTTCATGTCATATTTTCCCTCACTTGCTGAGTAGCAACCATAAGTCTACTCAAACTTGCCTCTATAGTTGCTTTAGGTCGAACAAAACACGAGAGTCCAACCAAGAGTACCAGCAGGAGCCAGAAGATAAAGACTAGGCCTGCCTCTCCTCCGGTTGTGGCTGTGGAAGACGCACCTACGCTTAGATTTCCGCGCCACTTTGTAATATTTCTTTTGGACTCATGGGTCATTTTGTAAAGATTCTAGTTTGTAATTTAATGAGATATTGTATCTGTTCACCATATTGTTGGCCATACGTGTGATTTGAACATCCTGAGCACACGTATGGAGGCTTCGGTTCTGTTTCCTAGAACCAGGGTGTGACACTATCCTACTCTGGGATATTCGGAAAGGTCAACTGGAAAATGAAAAGATTCAAGAGATAAAGCGCAATATTCAGAAGAGAAGTTGTCTGGATTTACGGAAGGTGACCAATGTGTGTTATAATACAAAGGAAGGATTTGTGTGCCTAACGTCAAGGAATTGAAGTAAAGGATACTTTGAGAGGCTCACGAGTCCTCTTATTCCATTCACCCAGGTGGGAATAAGATGTACTAGAATTTCAAGGCAACTTAGTGGTGATATGGAATGAAGAGAGATGTTGCCGAGTATGTTGCCCTTTGCAACACCTGTAAGAGAGTCAAGGCTGAGCAGCAATGAATCACTGGATTGTTGCAACCTTCGCAAATACCCGTGTGGAAGTGGGAAGAGATTGCTATGGATTTCATTATAGGATTGCCAACGACTCAGTCGGGATATGATTCCCATTGGGTAATTGTGGACCAACTGGCCAAGGTAGCTCACTTCGTACCTGTCAAAACAACCTACACCAGGCTACAACTAGCATAGTTGTATATTGTGACAGAACCACCTCAGAAATGAGGAGTCCATCTTCTAGGATCCAGATTGGGTGATTCTTGACAAAGCGAGAATGCATGCAAACACACATACGAAGCATTCAGAATCACAATTTCATTGAAAATTAAGTTATTATACTTTAGTTTAAAGATTACAAGGATGATAAGCAGAAGATGCTTTAAAAGATAGAACATGTTTGCAGAAGTCTTTCACTCGATGATTAAGGACATTCACCTCATGGGTCTCAATGCGGAATCCAGCACTTAGAAGCCTGGACTTCCCACTAACAACTGTCAACGGCATCACCAGAAGAGAGGGAGATAGAGAAATCTACACACAACAGTTAAAAGCAAAGCTTGAGCGACCACGCTCAGCAAGATGGACCCATCGTGACCAAGCAGTCAGACTTCTAGACATGCAAAGGCTTCAAGTGGTAAAGGATACATAAGCATACAATAACTAACTTTAAATACTTTTAAGCATGTTATGAGCCAACTCTAAGTAATTATGAATATAGGTTTGCAACCTATACTAAACATGTCATTGTAATCAAACAATTTTGGTATAATGACCATCTCATCGACTACCATGTAGTCGATAACCATCTCATGATATAAGTGACATTATGAAGTAGAATTACGACATTTAAACACAGCGAACAAGCCATCACCTATATCCGAGGGTGTCTCAGAGATTTGAATCAATAGCCAACCTTGCAAGCGTATAAACCTGACAACATGACACACGTAGGCCTGAAGGGCACCACGAGTGGCAACAGTTCATGACGCAGTCAAAAAGTTAGGCCGGGTCCTACTTCACCCTAGTGCCGTCTTCCACACGTATGCCTCGACGGACACTATCCCATTGTACACCCGTGAAGCGAGGTAAGGTATCGTCCAACTCATCAACACATGAAGCTACTATGTTTGGGGATTACATATGTCCCGTATGCATCAGTTCATTCAAGTGCTTGTATAACAGGGCTCAACCAATGTGGGCCTTAATCGACACAGGCTGGGGCTACCACCTTGGAGCTCCGAATTTCAGATCAGACCACCCATCCTCCTTCAGATCCAGTATTCTCCCCTTTGCTCTAATGGCCCAGCCCAGTCTCATATTAAACTATTCCATCAACTAATTATTTTTCTCAAACCATTTTAGTCTTGAACTAGGGTATAAAAAGCCCTAAATCTCGTGAGTGGAGTCTGTTACTCGACTTCTACCAGAGTTCTATCCGATAAGCATAGCACTACTAATGAATTTTCCACCAGATAGGTTTCAAGGTGATATACAAAGGGTATAATACATTCTAGGGTTTCATTCAACTCTTGCAACGTAAATACACAAGCAACTATAACATAATGACAGGTATAAAGTAAAATCCCTAGAAAGGAAGGGGGGTGATATGCACCGGTGCTTGCCTTTGCTTAAGAACAGAAGAAGTTAGTTTCTTGAGCTTCACGAATGTTGACCCCCAAAAGCTCTTGACTTGACTCCTCTTACTTGATGTTGTAACCAAACCTAGAACGGAAATGCAATGCATAATTTTAAAGGATTAACAACAACGATCCAAAGGGGAGGGTAGCTCGACATGACTCTTAGGTTTGGGGTTGAGGGTTAAGGTAACATGGCAACCTTTGATAGATTAGCCCTAATGACCTAATTACGAGAACCAAAACCAAAAGATGGTGATCAAGTTACTATACTTAGCACATGATGAAGAAAAAGGTAAGAAACTACATTGCCATGATGGTGAGGGATGATATGAAGGTGTGCTCTAAGTCTAGATGGACTCTTAGGAGTGTTCATGGTAAACCTTGACATGATTAAGTGAGATGACCTTAATTACTTAAGGCCCAAACTAATCAAGGTGAAAAATGTAATCAAACATGGTCAAATCTCATGAACATGGGGTTTTACAAGAGTTCTAATGTTGGACAGCTTAGAACAGATTATGGTTCACTTTTTATGAATTTTGGAGCTATGGATAATTAATTATGAATTAATAACTAATTATCCAAGATTAACAATTAAAACAATAATTAAATAAAATTATTTTAAAATTTTATTTTAGAGATTATGTTTGAATTCAAATTATGGAATTGAATTTATATTTTTATTGAATTTGTTTGATTTATAACAAATTTCTAACGTTTGAATCATAATTTGAATTGATTTAGTTTAATCCGAATGGAAAAGAAAAAAGGCAATGTACTCATGCGTCACGATTGGCTAGGCGCAATCCTAGTCGGCCGGCTCATGGGCTGGCTGCCCACTACCTGGAGCAGGGGGAGCACCCATAGTAACGTTGGCTAGCGGCGGTCAGCACATTCGGTGAGCCGGAGGCGGCAACCGGTGGGGGAATCAGTCGAGGAGCAGCACAAGGGCAGGAGGGAGATGATTTGGGGCGGCAGAATCGAGGGCTCACCGGACACAGTCTTCCCATGCCGGCGGCGGGAGGCCAGACGCTATGTCGATGCCGTCATCTCATCGGTCAGGATGCATCACGGGGTTGGCACGAAGCTTGAGGAGGCCGAAGCGGGGGCGGACTCGACCAGAGTTGCCGTATCCACGGTGGGGTGCCCTATTGTGGCGGAGGTGGTGGCTTGAAGAGAGAACATGGTGGCGCGAGGTCAGACCAATGGCCAATGTGCTCGCCTAATCGGTCGGAGAGGTACGTGGGACCGTCATGGGGCTCGTCGACGTCGAGGCA
The DNA here is from genome assembly GCA_008808055.3 of Sporobolus alterniflorus. Classification (NCBI taxonomy): domain Eukaryota; kingdom Viridiplantae; phylum Streptophyta; class Magnoliopsida; order Poales; family Poaceae; genus Sporobolus; species Sporobolus alterniflorus. The sequence continues at coordinate 4,779 of VSTD030000882.1, forward strand.
GGCCCGGACGGTGGCCAAAGGCGGCAGCCCACGTAGAAGCGCTCACGAAGAGGTCAGCGGTGTGATGGCCGGTGTTTCCCAAACTCCTCATGGTGGCTAGCAGCGTGAGGAGGAGCTTCACTCGGCGGCGACCTCCGTGCGCATGAGGGTGGCAGCTCGAGGTGAAGCGGCGTCGGTAGCAGCCTTTGTGCTGCTCTGCTCTGCGAGCAGAGAGGTGGTGGCGACTTGGCGAGGGAAAGAAGCAAACTTGGCTTCAACTTGGACCCACGGGCGATGAAGATAAGGGCAGCATCAAAACCGTGGGCAGGTGCACGTGGGTGGCGGTCGACCGGTCGGAGAAAAGGGCGGCGCGGTCAGAGAAAAGCGGCAGTGTCTGATGGCAACGGATGAGGAAGCGGCGTGGTCACTGCTCTGGCTGGGCGTGCGCGTGCATGGTACGTGCTGGGAGGCTACTGGTGGGCTCACGACCCGATTCAGCTAGCCAGGTGGTACTATTGAAGTGGGCTGGGCTGTATAGCCTTTTCCAAATTTCTACACTTATCCAGATACTCTCCAAGGTTCAAACTTTGAAATTAGAAACCAAAATTTTCTTGCAGTCCAAAATTTTCCAAACTTGGTATGGTAATAGAGAATTTCAAAAGGAACAACTTTCATTGTGGAAGAAATTCAAACGCCCAATATAATTTGAATTAAAAATCCAGCTAGCAAATCCAATTTGAATTTGATTTCAATTTTAAAGGGCTTCAAACGTTTTGGAAAAAATCCCATCAATTCAGAAAAAATCTTTCTTGGCATCATCTTCAATACTGTGAATTTAGATTGACTCACTTGTATATAAATTTTTTAATTTCCTTTACAAGTGGAAAGGGACATGGTTTAATTAGAAGTATTGTGCTTCCATCCAGTCAACATGCATACACCATCTCCCAAAATTAAAGAAGATATTGAATTTCCAAAAGTGCTAACCGCTAAGCAATTTCTTGGAAAAACCTGAAAACTGATCAACTAGGGATATTGAGATCACTACAATAAATTCATCAGGACTCAAACCTGGACAAGGAGTGCTCCCAAGTGATCTAAGAACCTTGCACTACCATCTGGTTGACATTCACAATCTAACTCCGAAGATTCATGGAGATATGATATTTCAAATGTAGCTAACAGTTAAACCAACTCTGAGAAATCTGCCCAAGTCTGGAAACTGGTTCATAGAGCTCTGTTTGTACCCTTGAAGCAAATACTTAATGAGCTCAAGAATTTTTGCAGATTTACACACTTGTAGATCAAGTTATGAAGAACACTTTTTCTTTGGGAGTGTGGTCTAATTTGATTCCAATAAATTCTGAAAAAAAATTCAGACTGAGCTTAGTGGTCCACAATGCATAGGAGTTTGAAAATTCAAACTTTCCAATTGACTTCAAATGAACCAACTTTAATAATAGAAAATACCATCTCCCTAGAATTAGGTTTATACTATAGCAACCGCTATAGGAACAATGTAGATGTACTGTAGCTGCTACAGTTGTGTTACATATATGTCTAGGATAGTCTATTTGCATGGAGTGCCCAATTGGATTGTGTCCGATAGAGGAACCCAATTTATTTTGAAGTTCTTGGAAAGGTTGTACGAAACCATGGATACTCATTTGAACTTCAGTTCTGCTTATCACCCTCAGACCGATGGATAGACTGAGAGAGTTAATCAGGTACTCGAGGATATAAAAATAGCTTGTGCTCTGGAGTATGGAAGAAGTTGGGATATGAGCCTACCATACACTGAATTCTCCAACAACAATAGCTATCAAGAGAGTTTGAAGATGACATCATTTGAGATGCTATATGATCATAGGTGCCAAAACCCGTTCTTTTGGAATGAGACTAGAGAACAGAAGCTTTTTGGACCCAAAATATTGCAAGAAACCGAAAGACAAGTTCATATGGTGAGAGAGAACTTGCGGATTGCACAGTCAAGGAAGAAGAGAAACGCTGATCATAGGTGAAGGGAATTAAGTTTTGAAGTTGAAGATTGTGTGTACCTCAAGGTATTGCCTATGAGAGGATTACGATGTTTCGGGTACGAGGCAAACTCATGCCTAAGTTCATTGGTCCATTCAATATCACAGAGGAGAGAGAAGACAAGTTGAAGGTGCAATTTTCCAAATTTCTTTTCTGATCTGTCCAAATCTCAAGGGTGAGATTCATTCTACGTTTGTCACACCCCAAAATTTCAAATTTTGGAATGTGACTAAAATTCACTAAATTTTAGAACTTTTTTTGAATAGGTCAAAAATTTTGTTTAGATTTTTGAAGTGGATTCAAATTTAGTTAGGCATGATAGTATTTTCTAAATTATTAAATTAATTTAGGCTTTATATTATTGGTTGTTACATTTCATGTCACCCACATTTTTATTTTGTATTGTTGTGTGCTAATAGATTTAAAATTGCAAATAGAATCATCTGAAATTTAAAATTTGATTTGAATTCAAATTTGTTTACAAATTATAAAAGGATTTGGAATTAGAAAAGAACTTTTCTATTCTTATTTTCATTTTGGGCCAAAACCCCCATAGTGGCCCAACCTGTCCTACCCCTGCCTCACACCGTGCGGCCTGGCTAGTGGCCCAGCCACCAGTCCAACTGGTCCAGCGGCTATGCCAGCACCCAACCTGATCCAACAACCGGGTGAAAATAAGTCAACCTCACCGGGTTAACCAAACAAAGTCTGGGTTCCTCATGAATGAAACATTCCCCAATCTGATTTCAGCCAAGATCTTCATGATTTGGTTTCGGTTTTGAAATAAAATCGACTAGAGTCCTCCTCAGCTACGAGTTGGTACAAAAATCCCTTTATATAAGGGCCAAATTAGCTTGAATTTTGTCTACAAATGATCAAACCCTAGCTCACCACCATGCTCACCATGCCGCTGCTTGACGGACTTCTGGACCACGGTGACCTTACGTCGGGCTTGAGGATGTCGTGCCGCGCCCGTTTGAGCTAGTTTCGGTTTGTTCTATCCCATGGAGCCTCCTCCCACCATCACCGAAGTGGGAAGATGATGCCTCACCATCGTGCACCTAGTACGTATCACCGCCACCACTGAAGAATTCCCTAGGTGAGCTCTCTATCCTGCAACACCCCCATAGGAAGAAATGGGACTCGATTTCATGCCCTGTAGGTGGAGTTCTTGGGGGCTCACTGGTGTGCTACTGCCGCCGCCACCTTTAGCCAAGGCCAATCTGGACCGTCCAATCAGACTTGGGTGGCCCTGATTAGAGGATAGAATACCCTTTCGCGATGATTAAATCTGAGGCACCGATCGTGATTTCAACGGTCCAGGTTTAGTGAACCCATGGACCACACCTATGGATCGCCCTAGACCCGGTCCACTAACCCGTGGACTTATTCCATAGCTTATGTAATTCCCCAGCTCATGAAATTTTATGAAAAACCCCCAAACTTTTTCAAAATTACATTTTAGACCCTAAAAATTTACATTTAGGTCAACGATTAACTTTTTACAATTACGATTAGGTCCTTGCCTTAACTAACCCTATTTATTTTAATTACCTTTTTAGTCTATTAACATTAAACCTTCATAACTTCTAAATCATACCTCCGATTCAAGCAATTATTGCGCTCACGCGTTTGTAGTGATGAGTAGAATATTTTAGTACTATTTGTTTAGCCTTTAAGCCATGTTTGGTGTACAGTTTTATTAATTTCTTGTATTACTTGTTTCCGGTCATTATTGTATAGACATTTTGTTATTCGGGAAGATTCAAGACTACAAGGAGAAGACTTTTAGCAGCAGCAAGCGATAAGCAAGGCAATTAACCTTGGGCAAAACCCACCAATCGGGTCAGCGCCGCCCCGAGCGAATAGAGCAAGAGACGAAGCAACACAAAGGGTGGCCAGCAGCTGGCGCATCTGGGGTCCCATCGAGGGGACCCGGCATCCTCAAGCTTTGGATATGAGTCCTGGCCAGAAGGTTTCCTTCTTGCCCCGTTGTGTGGGCTAGCATCTAGTCATTCATGTTTTCCCGATAGGGATTACCCAGGAACGTTGCTTGAGACCACCTGGTTTGGATTTGACCAGGGAAGGGGGCATTAGCCCTTGTTCAATCCTATGGAGAGGCACTTGCTCTTGCTAGCTATCACCTGTGAATGGTGACCCATACTCCACTGACATCCTAACTCAGCACTGCGGTGCCAAGTCTCACACCGTTAGCTGGCTCACGAACTCGAGGACCACGCTGACTAAGCAAGTCCCCATTTTTCAGCCCCTCTGGGTTATCGAAACACCAGCGGACGGGGTTGGTGCGCATGCCACAGCACCTTCTGACATCCCAGAAGGAACCGTGGGGCTTCATTAAGTCGTCATTACAAAACAAAGCAGTACATATGGAACTTAGCTTCCGCCTGAGCTTTCCCACTCAGTCACAGCCTCGGGAGCTATGCGGTGGGTACCACCACGGGATTCCAAGTCATGGTCATGGAGACTTTAGCCCTATGGCCTCACCACCGAATCCCATGGTGGTACCCACTGTAACATATGAGTACCTATCCTGCCTCCCATCGAGTGAACAGCTCTGGCCACCTGCTCAATGGAAGGCTCAGGTGCTACTGTCGGGGCCTTGTACCCTAGTTACCACGGGTCGCTAGTTACAACCCAAAAATCTGGTTACGACAGGTTCCCTCCAGTGGCGAATTGCTGGAAAACCATACACCCTGTACCAGATATGGCCCTACACTCATGGCTGAAGAGGAGGGACCAGCAACCTAAAAAGAACTAAACTCGAGAGCAATCCATGCCAACATGTTCCCCCGATCTTGATAGCCATGGGCAGGCAGGATCTCCCTACCTATTAGCCTGTTCCGCCTCTCCTCCTAGCTCGGGACGTGCCTGGGCTCCCAACCGCTTCACCTGGGGCTTTCAGTACCAGGTAGGCACTATCGAAGCTGAGACCTTAAGAAGCGGCAACATTTAATGCCTAGAATGATAGGACATAGGCACAGGTGCCCACGCGCATTTGACAGCAGGCACTAGAGTGCTAGAATCTATCCCATCACCACCTAGCATAGCCACTCCAACAAAGGAACACGCATAATCTTCATGATAACTCTGATGCTGGATAAGCACGTCCTAATAAAAGTGGGCTTCTCCACAAAGGATTCGGTCCATCAGGGACCCGAGCGGTCAACACCACAACAAATATCACATCTCGGGGGCTTTGCACCCCTCAAAAAGGTGTTACCGCCCACGGCAGCACGATGGAATAGGGCAAGCCTATCAGGAAGCTCTGTACCCTTGTCTATCAGCCAAACTCCGTAGGACAGTGCAGGTGGCAGGCTAGCCCATCCACATCAGCCCCCACATAGAAAGGCTTAGCATCCAAGTAAAGTGAAATGAAGCAGAGGCAGCCCCAAGAACCATCCCAGGCACCATCCACATCAGCACCTGGGAGCTGAGAGGATAGCCGGGAAGCCTTATCCATGCTCCACGAACTGACGTTTCCTGTCTGGGGCCCCACTGGTCGTGTAAGTTGACCCAAGTTGTAAAGTAACTGAACCATAATATGGGACACCTATGCGGTCTATAAAAGGCCTTCTACCCTTCAGGTAGAGGGACACGAGATCCATTCCCCCTTCACCACGCAAACTTCTCAAACACTATGCTCACCCCTTGTAACACTTGTTCTTCTACAATATCATTCAGCTGGTTGTAGGGCTGTTACATCCGAGGAGTGGCCTAAACTAGGATAGATCACTGTGTGCTTGTTGTTCACGAGACCACCTCAAAACCAGAATGTATGATCTTGACCACCCTGTTATTTGCCTGTGTAGAAAACACGGACACTACACAGCGAGCCTTACGATGCGTCCTTGGTCGGCTTCTCACATCACTGACTCCTAGTTGACATAACACCCCATGTTATGAAAACACTAATTTACATCATTAGCTTATTAATCAAGCATTAATCCAATGATTAAACCAAGCTCCAAGTAAAGCAAAGAAAAAATTTAATGAATTTAAATTTAAATCTTTTAAATAATAGAATAGAACTCATAAATTATAGTCCCAAACTCAACCTCGTGAGTTGATGTGCCATCAAGGTGGAAAAGGAGGCCAACTATCCAAATCTCATCAAGTATTAAGCTTCAAAAGAAAATCCAATCAAAATTCATTTGAATTTGAATTTGAATCTTTGAACCTTGTTTGAATTTTAATTCAAAATACATTCTGAATCTTGAGAAGTTTCAATAAGGAAAGTTGTTCCTTAGCTCAAAGCCTTCATAACTATATTTTATTTCAAAAAATTTGAGCCTAGGAAGATCATCTTCTGAATGAATCAATTCTGAAATAGTTTGAATTTGTTTCGATTTCGAAATTCTAATAGTTTTTTTTCGGCCATGCCCGCCTATCAGGGGGTTTCCACTCTGTTTCTAGGCCAACTTCGTAGATGTGGGTAAGGAGAACAACCAAGGTTTCATCTTGGCAAATGACTGGTTTGATCTAAGCCAGCAAAGTACTTCTCTTTCGTGGAAGAATCATGAACGCTTTACCCGCAAAACGCCAATGGAACACGAACCAAAAGATAGTAGATTAATAAACCAGAAGTCTCACAAAAAGTGTTCAGTCTTTGCCTAATGAATCTCTAACTACTTGTATCCTCGCTTGATTCTATCCTAACAGATGCAACTGATTAATCTCATCCTCCAGCTGCTACCGTCTGTCATTTCTCCGGGTTGTTTTGCTTTAGCACCCAGCTTGATAAGTTCCTGCCCGATAGCTGCATTGCACGCCTGTACCAAGTCCCAGGTTGCTTCCTTACCTTCGCTAAACCCAGCTCCGCCAACCCGACGCTGCTTTATTGTCTCCTGGGTGACGCTTCCAGGCTGGCTTGCCTTATCCCAACCAACCTTGCGCATCATCACTACCTGGGGCTCATGCACGCAGCCGTAACCCGGCATGCCTTCGATTCCCGGCTCCTCAACACCAGCTGCATGCATGCACCATGCACCATGCACCACTAATCCTGGTACATGCACCTGACTCACATTGCTGCTGGCATTCATTTCTTGAGTCCCGAAACACTTATCCTTCATCACTGCCTGCTCGTGCGTGCCGTACACAATCATCTTCAGACGCCGTGCCCAAGTGCTCCTGCCATTCTTCTCCTGCCCGTGTGCGTGTGTCATACAAAATCATTCTTGGCTACCGCACGCAGGTGCCCTTCTTGCTGTCCACACACCTGAGTTCCCTGTTTGCCAATCTTCTTTGGGTTTTGTGCCTTGACATATTTGCCTCCTGTCGTTCACACCTGAGCCCTTTTTCCTGCAAATAAACTATGAATTGTATGTAACACCCTGTGTTACGGAAAGCTTAATCAAGTTAATTAAGTCCTAATAAAAGATTAAATCAAGACACCAAAGTTTTGAATCAAATTCAAAGGCAAAGATTTAAAGCAGTTTTTAAGAAATTATTGGAGTCGAATTAGACATTACTCCAAAAACAAATTTGTTCCTGATGACTTGTTCTATAAGTGTGCAAATATACAAAAATTATGAAGGTCAGCAAGTATTTGTTTCAAGGGTCCCAGCCGAGCTAATCAATTCAGTTCCTAGACTACAAAAGTTTTCCTCTAGTTTTGGCTTAACGATTAGCACTTTTGTAAATTCCATATCTTCTTCAATATTGCTGACCAGAGCAAGCGGGACTTGCCACCAGACAAGAAGTCCAAACCAGAGACTGGTGGTGCACGACCCAACAGAACGCTGCCGGCCAAACCAAAAATCCAAAGATGAGACCATGACGCATGAACTAAAAGAGCAAACGTCCAGATCTATAGGACGAACTCAAGATAGGAAAAGCAAATAACTCAAGTGGCAATATGAACAGCACATACGGGCAACAAAAACCATCGTTTCTATTGAAATTCAATAAAATTACAACTGATTCACTGAGGTCACCACCCTCTCTCCCTCATTGGATTATTGGAATCGAAAAACTAGTTCATGGCTCACTCCTATCTTAGGAAATATGAAAATGAAATTGGGAAGTGGCAAGGAGCCCCATCCCTCTAGGGTCCTATTTATAGGCCCAAGCAAAAGACTAAAAGACTACTATGCCCCTAGGGCCTAATACATAGAAAACGGTAAAGTAAGGGTAGCAGGGTCCAACGCAGCCTGTCACATTGACCCGTCTGTCTTCAACTTGATCCCGACGCAACCTCCATGATGGTGCCACGTGCACCACCCACCGTCGCACCTCCACCATTCTTGAGGCCAGACTGTGAAACCCTAGCGCGACTTGCTTCTAGGCAAAGCAAGCCGCCAAATCTCGACACATGCCCCGCGCCGTCCTCCCTCCGTCGGTTTTGTGGTGCAACCGATAAACCGAAGCCTGCTTTGTTTTTAGACCCAAACCAAGAAATAGTTGCGGTGATTTTGAGGCCCAAATCACCAAACCGGAGTTGTCGGTTTTGAGGCCCAAACCGGGAGACCCGAGCCACCAATTTCGAGGCCAAGCCGGAGAAAACTGTCGGCACCGATTTTGAGGCCAAATCGGAGAAAATCGTCCGAGTGGTTTTGAGGCCACACCACTCACCAACCGTCGACCTTGGTTTTGAGGCTCAACCAAGAAACCCGCGCTCCTCATCTCCATGTGCACGGTGCACACCACACACAGCGCCACCCGACCTCTCGGTCGCCCGGCCACCGAGTACCCGGCCTGTGTGACCATCCGCATTCCTCTACTCAAGGTCTCCTACTTCTACCGTGATCCCTGTCGCTACACACCACAAGACAAGCAAACACGATTCTCCAAATGAAATAGAAATAAAGGTAAAACTACCAAAATGTCTTAGATTCAAATTCAAACCTCGGCAAGTCAATGACTCATCACAATTAAAACAAGGAACCGACCACTTGGTTTCTCAATCTCCCCTTTGATGAGTCCATTGACAACAAAAGCACAAAGATTGAATCTCAAATCCGAGACCCCATGAAGCACAACTAGACTACCAGAAGCCAACAAAATGCTCAAGAAGGTCATCTAGAAGAAGGAAAAGCCGCAAGACCAACAAAAGGCATGAAAAGCAGCAAACCAAGCCAAAATGGCAAAGAAGAGTTAAGAAAAGCTCAAAAGCACAAAAAAATCTCACAAACTCAAAAACTCCCCCTGAATTAACTCCCCCTAACACTCTCAATGCAAGCTCTCCCCCTTAGATACACATTATCATGCTTCTTCTCTCAACCACCCTGTTAGCAAGAGTTCAACCAACTTTGTGCCCATACTCTCCCCCTTTGCCAATGAACTCATCAAACACAAACCGAGAGAAGAACGAGATGCTATACATGAGATCAAAAATTAGGGTGCTTCACAAGGCACACAAGCACGTATTTGTGCAATTATACACCATCAACAAGCCAAGACATGCAAAACAAGAGTGAATCCTCACAAAGAGACCATAACAGGATAGCAAGCCAGTAGCCATGAGCTAAGATAAGCATGAAGTGAATAAGCAAGTTAAGCAAGCCACCACAAGCATAAGACTCC
>VSTD030000883.1:0-14338 GCA_008808055.3 Sporobolus alterniflorus
AAAGCAATATATTGCTATTGGTAAAACAAAGATTATTTCTATTCCAGAAAAAAAAGAAAAAAGAAGATCATATGTTCTCTGGTGCCTAAGTTCCTGCACCCTAGTGGTTGAAGGCTCCCAGTGTTACCTCCTAGTTTTCAAGTTCAATACCAAAGCGAATTTTCAGATCTAAATTAAAAAAAATCTCGTATGTCACATATCAAAGCATAGATCTAAAGCCGGTCCAATATCATTCTCTCAGAGTTTATAATATCACTATGTAAGGATGAGACAGAGGTGGGACAAGTTTTTTACCTGCCAGAGAAAGTTTTCTATGTTACTAGTAAAATAGTCGGGACGATCATTCCGTACAGGTCTGGCTTTTATATGTCAGCCAGTAAAAAACTCCATCGACATGATTCCCGTACAGGTCTAGTTTTTATATGTCAGCCAGTAAAGAAACTCCTCTGACATGACAAGGCGCCGCCGTCAGGTACGGTAGCATGTGCTAAACCATATAGTGGTCCGTGGATGGCAATTATTTGAAGGTACCCTCTCCTCCCTCCCCTACCTTCCTTAGGCTCAACAAGGTTATCTCAACTTCTACCAGGTGTATCTCCATCTCTCTTCCCAATCCTTCACATACTCTACTCTATTCTTTGCACGACAGCTTGGGCGGGCTGCGCTCCCTTCTCCAATCCTTCACATACTCTACTCTATTCTTTGCACGACAGCTTGGGCGGGCTGCGCTCCCTTCTCCGTACCAGAGAGAGACACCCTGCTCTCTACGTTCGCATCCCGAGGGCAACGGCGCCAAGGTCTCGGGGCTAATGGACATGGTCCACCTTCAGCGCCACCTCCCCGACGTCGCCAAGTTCGCCATCTGCGTGGCGGTCGGCTGCGCCTGCATCCTCAAGCCCCTCCTGGACTTCGTCAACGGGATGTCCCCGCGCAGCCCCGTCCTGGACTGCGCCGTCGCCGTCGTAACGGTCACCCTCCCGGTCACCTACATCGCCGGCGTCATCCTCCTCTACATCCACGTGACCCCGCCGGCGGCCGCGGCCAAGCCGGGAGCGGTGAGGCGGTTCGCTGACCTGGCGCGCGCCCTGGCGTTCGCGCTGATCGCCGCCTTCTTCCTGTTCCTCGTCGCCGTGGACTCGCCGCCCAGCAGCGGGTTCACGCCGACGTGACAACGAACGCGCCCACCCGCCGATGACAACAAACTTGACGAATCCTACTGTCCGAATAATGGTACGTATCTGCCGATGGCTATGTGTTCCACGCTTCTATACTATTTGTACTAGTCCATTATCTAGCTAGGTTTACATTTGCGCCGATTCAAGCCAAGTGCCGGCGGCTCGCGGTGTACTCGCTGCTGGTGACTTGAGAGGGCCAATCCACACGGTTGACGAATGGCGACGACACACGCCATTTTTTGGACACTGACATGGCGATCGACCACTGCACTCAGCCTGCAAAGAGGTCAAGCTTGCAACTACCAGGCTCCTGCTGCCCGAGTGAGGTTCCCTGCATGCCTTGTCTCGGTTATTCAAGGAGCCAAATCCTGCTGAGTAATCGTCGCCATGTCGTGTTCGTTGACCACGCTGTAAAAAGTTAATTGTCCTTCAAGTTTATTTCTGTATGCAACTGTCTTGTGTCGTTCTATCGCAAGCTGCAGCTACTGTCACTTGTGTGTGTTGTACAAGTTTTCTTACTACCTTCCCTCTTGGATTTGAACATGTCTATTGGCACTTAATTTGCTTATGAAGATATGTAATTCTCTAATAGTTGTTGACTTTCCTGTCGATATATATACTCATATATATGCATCCCATCCATCTACCCTGAGAATAATTTTCTTGTTTGTCATGGGGAAAAGTAGAGAAAAGCGTGCAACGTTTTCAAACCTCACAGGTCAAATTGTGAGGCATGATACACAGGGCAAGAGAAAAAAATACTGTGGTCCTAACAACAGAATAAACTAGATAAAAATCCCTACAAGCAAAGACAGGGCATTGGCCACGCTGGTCTAAATATGCTTTTCCTTCAGTGTGGCATAGTGAGAACGGATATTATCGAGCTCTAACCAGCCTTCGTACAGAAGGAATGTGAAACAACAATAATAAGTTTGTTTCTGTGTTCTTCATCAAATAGGGAAGAGATAATTAAGAACCCTCTCCAACCCCGGCCAATTGCATGAATTTTCCCCAAACCAAACAAACCATGGTCAAGCGCGTGGAAAACATTAGCATGCGGATTACAGCTAACAAAGTAACCTAGCTATTGACTTTTCTACATTGTATGTAATGAGTCATGTCCATTATCATTTCCCCTCCGAATTCCAAAAACTCATTCACTCAAACATTCAAAAATAGGCAAGTCAGATACACATGACATCCCAACTATGTTTATGGGATGTGGCTTTTCGCTAGGGCTAATTTCCGAGAACTTTTGCTAAGTTCGTCAAAGTCAAACGACCCCATGTTTGACCATTTTTTAGAAAGATATAAGCACACGTGTCACTACTTTTTTTCCCTGGAAAAGCAAGTTGAAAACAACCCTTTTGTCTACCTCGGTGTTACAGATGACAAGGTGTGCCACCGACAAATCACCCGAAAATTTGCAGTGTGTTACAACTAAACTTGCATTTATAGTGTATTGATCTGAAGCCATCATTTTATAGTATGCCACAGAGAAATTACCCCAAAATACACCCACGTTTACAACTAACCTCATGTAGAAATGAATATAGTGATTCTAATAATTTGACCTTATAAATGTTGGTACATTTTTTTACTGTAAGCCTGTTGAGAGAGATTTGAATTTTATCAACTTTAGAAATGAAGTTATTTTGGGACAAAGTTAGTAGTAGAAATGGGTGATTTATCCGAAAGTGTATACGTGGATATATAGTATATCCCTCTTTTCGTGCATGCACATATATATACATGTTGCAAAAAGGAGATGTTGTGGGTCGTGATTTAGTCATTTCATTTTGATGCCAATATGTGTGAAAATCCTATGCGTTAATGGCTATAGTAGTCTTTTCTGTTCTTGTCGTGTGGAATCAACTATACAACATTAGTGATGGATAATTTATTTTGAGTTAAGTGCATGACATGTACTCGAACTTGTTTAGAGATGTCTTTTGTACATGCGGTGGGTGTCCTTTCTCCAGTCGACAATGATTATATGACGACTAGATCTGATCATGAATCTTGAACATGACCGCGGGCATTGTGAGAAGGCGGCAACTCACCCTCTCACATTCGCCATCTAGATTTCAATCTACAGGGTTTGTCAATCTAGCCATGGTCTGTTCGAAGCGGCGATTACGATACGTGGATAGGTGTTTTACACCTCTACCCGACTCTTCTCTCCGGTGAACTCCAAAACTAGGTCATGCAATGAACATCACACGACGCATATGGAGGTGGAAATATAGGAGTAAGGTTTTGGGGAGCAAGAAGCTTTTTCTAGTCATATTTCTTAAACTACATACACATAAACCCTAACAAATAGGTTTGATTATTTGATCCCCCAGAGGTGGTTGGAATCTAACAAGAAAGAGATCAAGCAACCGAATGCGAATTGGACCCACCAGTAAAGAAAAGAAAGAAAAAATAGCTTGCAAAATATTCTCTCCATTTATTTTTACTTGTCACCTGACTAGTTCATTTTTGAACTAGTCTGAGACAAATAAAAACAAATGGAAGGAGTAGCTCGAAAGCTTCAGAACAGTGTAAAAAATAGGCATGTGCGTAACGTACCGTATGTCTTATGTAAAGGAGCCATATGATCCTCACGAGACCAAGCAACCCTTCAGCTCCAGGAATGACTCATCAGCCAGGCCAGAGTTCTAACTCCAATAACAATTCCGGGATAGACCATGCTGCAAATTTGCTCCATCCATATTCTTGTTTGAATGATGACACAGATTAACCAATTTCCCAATATGGAAGGTCAGTGCACCACTTTGATTGCTGCTGTGTTTCAACCATCCGGAATTCGATCCTAATGCCAAGGTGCATCGTTGCATTTCGTGCTCCTTCACCATATGTAACAGAAGACTGAACCGTGGCACCAGCTCGCTTCTAGCTCCCCCACTGGAACTCCACCGATCATCAAAGCTGTAACATGAGTTCTCTGAAGCACTGCAGAACGATTGCAACAATGTGTGCATCATCAATATATATAGAAAACTGCAGAATGCATGCGCGTAGAATGGTCAACGAACTGGCGTTGTTGCTTGCGCGTGAAGAACGCGAGCCGGCCGAAATGGGAGAAAGTTGGCCAGTTGTTAATGTGGTTGGCACCTAGCTAGCCAAATCATTCAAAGATTCTCTCTCTCTCTCTGTCTCCCCAAAGATGCCGACGAGATTTGGAGGCAGCGTCGTTCAATTATTCATTGAAGGGATTTCCTGAAACTTGCCGGCGAAGTATTCTTCGGAAGCTCATTTCTTAAAAAAAAAACCTTCGAAAGCTAGCTTCAGCAGTGGCATTGCTCCGTCCGTCGTATGCTTCGTGCCGACTGCAGCGTAACGGTGACGCATGCACTTACATGAAAAAAATATAATACTCATGTCAAATCTGGGATTTGAACTTAAATTGGTTAGTTCTAGCACTAAGAATCTAACCATTTGGGTTGTTCTCTGATTTTAATTACGAAGTTAACAATTCCCAACTGAAGGGAATAGAGAAAATTATTTGCGTGTGTAATAATATTTGTGAGTTTACAAGACGGGGAATACTATCTTCATCGGCTTCTGTGATTCATGTTTCAACAAGATTGCATTTCACTCATTCTTTGGTCAACAGTATTCAGTAAGAGTCGTCGTTGTATCATGGCTCGCAACTGCATGCATTTATCATCATCGCACCGACCATTATCTTGGCTTTTCTCGGTCGCGTTCTGGGGCGTTTGGCTCTCTCCAAGTCTCTACCACGGCACGTACGGCGGAGCCCTTTGTTCTCTCTTTCTCGGCCGCTCTGACCACTCTGCTGCTTCGGTGAAGCAAGCATGGAGAGAGACGCGAGGTGCCAACGTCGCGGGGTAGGCGCTGCATTTTGGTGAGGTGTGGCGGTCGGTTCAAAGCAAGGCGGTCCAAGCACGCTTGTCACCCCGGTTCGCGGTTGAGATGCTTCCGCTCTCGCTCACGGCCGGCAAGTGCACGTTTGACGGGACATGCTGTGACTTCAATTTGTCCGAGAAAATTGCGCAAAGCGGATAGGCGACTGAGAGACCAATCGTCCAGCTCTAATTTCCTCGTGTATCCAAAATTTCAGCTCTAATTTCAGCAAGTCTGACAGCAGTAGGAAAGTTGCCACTTGGCAAGCCTGTTTCAGTCTGATTCAGAGAATGTGGGTCTGTAAAATTCTGAGCTGGATCAGTATTCATGCTCTAAACTTCTGAAGGAAATGGAAGCTCTTGAGTCTGATGATGAGGATGAGATATCAAGTATGGCTGTTGATGAGACAGAAATGGTACACTTACCCGAAGCCCTATGTGCTGAACAGAATGGATATATAGGAGCATCTGAATTGCCAGCTGATATGTACACAATCCCTGATACGCTCAACAACAATCAAACTGGGAGAGGGAACAATCAACAAGGAAAAGAAGAAAGCTAAATGGGGGCCAATCCTTGTGGAACCAAGACCTACCAGAGGGAATAAAGATGGGAGAACAATGCTGGAGAAAGTACAAGACAGGAAGAAAAAAGCTAATCTAGAAGAACCGAAAGGTATCTCTTGCAACCCTTTTTCCATTCTGTCTACATTTCTGATATTGCACAAGATACTGGAATTGTCTTAGGTATAGATGTAGGAGAAAAAGAACAATCCCTCTTAGATATCATGGAGAAGGATAGAAATAGAAAAGTAGCTTTTGACTTGTCATGTGCTGGTTGCCGGTTAGATAAATCAGTGGGACCAAACCCTGCATCTGACCATGGTGATTATGAGATAGATGATCTCTGTACACTAGAAAGTCAAATCATCAAGTCCCGAGTGGGGAGTGCACTTGATGGAAAAGGTGAGTGGACCTTGATAGAAAATAGGAGGAAATCAAAACCCAAAGTTTCACCATGAGAGACATATTTTGGAATATAAGGGGTTTGAATCACACTGGTAGGACTTTGTATTTGAGTCATCTAATTAGAGACAATAGATTAGACTTCATAGGTGTACAAGAGACTAAAAAGGAAGATTTCCATCCTAGTTTTTTGAAAAACCTGACAACCCCAACTTCCTTTAGCTGGAATTTCCTCCTTGCAAGAGGGACTGCAGGAGGAATTTTAGTGGGGACCAAGGACGATAGCTTGGCAGTTAGTAATGTGTGTGTTCACTCCTTTTCAGTTTCTTGTGTTCTGCAGGAAAAAGCACTAAACTTCAGTTGAAAGTTGTTGGTTGTTTTATGAGGATAGGAAAATAGAATTTATAGATGAACTACACTCAGTTGTGTCAGGGCCAACCTTGATAGGGGGGATTTTAATTTGTGCAGATGTGCTGCTGATAAGAGCAATGACAGGATCACCCAGAGATTTGCTAATTGTTTTAATGACTAGATTAATAGGTGTGGATTAGTGGAGCTCAACTTAGTTAATAGGAAATTTACATGGAGTAATAATCAGGATGTTCCTGTCATGGCTAGGCTTGATAGATTTTTTTTGTCTCAACTGAATGGGACAGGGCATACCCTCTTGTAAGGGTTTCTGCCTTGCCAAAGGAAATTAGTGATCATACACCCCTGTTAGTAGATACAGGGGGGAACCAGACCTTTGAGAAGAAAAAATTTAGGTTCAAAAAGTGGTGGATTGAGAGAGCTGATTTTAGGGGAGTAGTGGCTAGAGCTTGGAACACAAATTGCTCTTCTAGGAACCCCATGGAGGTCTGGTAGTGTAAGATTAGGACCCTTAGAAAACAGGTTAGAGGTTGGGCCAGCAATGTTGTGGCTGAGTTAAATAAATATAAAAAAGAGATTGTTGTTGAATACAACTGGTTAGATGATGAGACATAGACTAGGCAGTTGGATGGTAGTGAGAGAGAATGAAATTCCTGAAGAGTTAGAACATATCTGCAGTTTAGAGGAGATTAAAATTAGGCAAAGAGCTAGAGATAAACAGATCTTAGAGGGGGATAGAAATACTACATACTTCCATGCAATTGCAAACCATAGGAATAGGAAGAAGAGGATTGATAGGCTTAGAGGTCCCAATGGCATGGTGACTGAAACGTCTGAGATCCTTAAAATAGCTGCTAATTATTACAAGGAGTTGTTCTGTTGGGAGGACAGAGGTAATACATCGTTAGATAGTCACTTTTTGGAGGCTAGTGGTAGAGTGTCACCTAGGGAGAATGCTGAGCTCACAGCTCCTTTCTCTGAACAGGAAATCAAGAGGGTTATCTTTGATAGTTATGCTGAGGGAGCTCCTGGTCCAAATGGACTCTCATTCCTTTTTTATCAGAAATTTTGAGACATTATTAAAGATGACCTCTTAAACATGGTACAAGCCTTCCGGGGGGAGAGGGGGGGGGGGGGGAGAGCTGGACCTCTTTAGGATTAACTTTGCCACCCTTACTTTAATTCCTAAAATAGAGGAAGCTTTTGAGATGAAGAATTATAGACCTATCAGTTTATTGAATTGCAGTTTTAAGATTTTTGGAAAACTTCTTACCATTATATTAGAAAAAGTGTGTGAGAGGCTAGTAGCCCAGGAGCAAAGTGCCTTTATTCATGGGAGATACATCCTAGAGAGTGTTGTGGTGGCTTATGAAGTGGTTCACATCCTCCACAAAAGTAAGACCCCATGGATTGTCATTAAGCTTGATTATGAAAAAACTTATGACAGGATCAACTTGGATTTCCTTTTTGAAGTCCTTAGAATTAGAGTTTTGATGAAACATGGATCAAGTGGATTAGGACGCTGGTGCAGGGTGGATCTATGAGTGTTATGGCCAATGAAGAAGAAAGCAAAACTTTTAAAACTGGAAGGGTCCCCCCTTCTGTTTAATCTGGTAGTAGATGTATTAACTGGTATGCTTAAGAAAGCTTCCGAGAAAGGGCGTATTAGGGGCATACTGGAGGATTTTATACCAGGGGCATCATGACTCTCCAGTATGCCGATGACACATTGTTGTTTTCTTCTTGTGATATTGAAGAGATCAGAAATCTGAAGGTGGTGCTAATGTTATTTGAGCAAATTTCTGGTATGAGAATTAACTTCAATAAGAGTGGGTTTATTCCTTTAAACTTAGGTGCAGAGCAAATACATGAGCTGTCTCATGTGTTAACTTGTCATGTTGGTTCTCTTCCCTTCAAATACTTAGGGGTACCTATCCACTTTGAAAAATTGAAAAGGAATGACCTTCAGCCTATGATTGATAAGCTAATAAAAGGGGTTGCTGGGTGGAGGGGTAGACTTTTAGCATATACTAGTAGATTGTCCTTGATTAAGACTTGCCTAGCTAGTATCCCTGTGTATTTATTGTCCTTTATCAAATTTCCTAAATGAGCTATTAAGCTGTTGGAAACACAGATGGCTCATTGCCTTTGAATTAACACCTATGAATGTCATAGATACCATTTAGCCAATTGGCAGCATGTCACCATATTGAAGGAGTATGGGGGCCTGAGGGTGCCAAACCTTAGAGATTTGAACTTGTGTCTATTAGGATCCTGGTTAAGGAGATACTCTTTGGATGAAGGGAAATTGTGGAAGAGTTTGATAGACTTTAAGTACAATAATAATAGCCCTAATATTTTCACTTGTAGTGAGGCTGGGACCTCAAATTTTTTAAAAGGTGTGCTTTGGGCAGCTAGAATAGCTAAATTGGGTTATAGGTGGAAGGTAGAGACAGGTAGTAAGATCAGATTTTGGGAGGACTTATGGATTGGATCATCTAGTTTGGCAATTCAATATTGGAAGATATATTGCTTGGTGAATGAACAAAATAAAACAATAGCTGAATTGTGGGATGGGAAAAATCTGAGATGCACATTTTGTAGGTGTGTTGATAAGAGGCTTCTTTTACTGTGGGAAGAGTTAGTGAACTTGGCTTCCACTATTGAGTTTTTGGTGATGAGGATGCACTAATCTGGCAGTACCAATCTTCAGGTGTCTACTCCTCACAATCCCTTTATGCAATTGTCAATTTTAGGGGAGTTAAGCATGTGTATTTACCTGTTGTTGGAAAATTAATGTCCCCTATGATCCATTTTTTCTTGTGGCTTCTGTCAAAGAATAAGCTCTTAACTAGAGATAATTTAGAAAAAAGACAGAATCTTGATGATAACAACTGCCTGTTTTGCACCAAATAGGAATTCGTTCACCATTTATTTTTTGATTGTGTGGTTGCTAGGAGAACCTAGGAATTAGTCTCGCAGGCATTAGATGTGCAAACAAGAAGTGATTTTGAGTCAGTAGCAAAACTTTGGCTCTGTAATAAGAGGTTTTACATTGCTAACATTGTGACTTCAGCTGTTTGCTGGAGTATTTGGAAGCTAAGAAACTCGATATGTTTCCAGTACATGACCTAGCTGGGTATGCAAATGATCGGGCGTCGAATTCTTCAGGTGCTGAGATGCTGGAGGGTTTTGATCCCGCTGAGAACGGAGGCTGGCTTCGACAGTGCAGTCGCTTCGCTGGAACAAGTATTATGGAGACCGGAGCGGATCGAGCTGCCCCTTCAGGGGGAGCCTGGGTGCCGGGCTGTCCATGGTGTGCTTCCACCCACCATGATCACCTGATCTGCCAGAAAAGATGCGAAGTTGACACTGAGTGATTATGCCAATGATGTAATAGGCTAGAGTTTTTTCCTGGGATCTGGAGTTTCAGGAGTTTGACTGATTTTTTGTACGCTCATTGTAAACACTGAATGGTCTTTTTTGCTATGCAAAAGTGGCACCGGGGCGTGTGCCCTTGAACTCTAAAAAAATCTAGAACAACAAATCAACCGGCGGCGACGACGACAAAGATGCGTAGTCGTCAAGAAATCCCCTCCGGAGCAGCACTCCTCCTTTCACTTCCACTTTCAATCTCGAGCGTTTTTAATCATCCAGCAGGAAAGGAAAACTCATCGCAAATTCGCCACACCACAGCTGCTACTTCTCATCGTCATCGCAAACTCGCCACACACCACACAGCAGCACTCGTGCATTAGTCCTACGTGCCAACGACTAATTTGGCATCATCGTGTACGGTCACAAGCTGAAGGAAGGTGAGATACCGCCAGGAGATAAACTGATAACGCAGCTATGCACTGCGGCTCTGCTTCCTAAGCTGCAATATGCCACTTCCCTTTGGTCGATGACAACAAGGTAGCCGCACATTTAATTTGTAGCCGAAAACTTCAACTGCGGTCTGCGGATAAGAAGCATGTGGATATCAGATCACGGATGTTTTAGGCGGGGCATTTTGTCGGTGGAATGAAGCTTATACTAAGGGGGTCAGACTTTTTGTCGTGGAAAGGTCCTCCATCTCTTTGCTCATCAGAGACGACGGGTGTGCGTGCGCGTTCACACCCTCACCTCTTGTCCAGCCACTCTCTCTCTCTCTCTCACACACACAATCAATCGACCGCTGACATGCGTCACGATGACACGCGATCATGACGTGCGATGCCCTATATATATATATTAGTAAGCCGCAAACTTTTCTGCTCTACTCACTCTTCCTCCCCTGAATCGAACAAGGGAAACCATTGCTCTGCTCTGCTCACACCACAAAACCAAACAAAAGTTCCGTTCCCATGGCCTCCAGCACCATCCTCTTCGGCTTCGCAGCAGTGTTCTGCTGCCTCGAGCTCCTGGAAGAAGCCACCACCAAGATCCAGGCTGAGCAGAGTGGTTCAGCCCGGCTCGCGGCGGCGGCTTTCGTCGCGGCCGTCGTGACCACCTTCGGCCTCACCCTCCTGCTGCTCTTCTCGTACATCCGCGCCCTCGACGCCGGCCGCCGCTTCTTGTTCATGGGGCGCCTTGCCAAGTCGACCCGGCTCGCGGCCACGGCGTGTCTCCTCACCGGGCCTGTGGGCAGCTTCTTGTTTCAGGGTACGCAGTAGCGGATGTAGGATTATAACGTAGGGTCTGCCGGACTAATAATACTTCAATCACGAGTATGCATATGTATGTTGTGCATATTATATATCCTCCAAACATATATTATTAGAGTTCTGATACGGTGTTTCTGGGTACCTGAGAGTTAACTAAAATTTTCTTCAATCTCAATCGTTATTTTTATTATATTATTAATAAATTAATAATTTTGTTATCTACCCACACTAATTTGATAATTATCCACCACTTAAAATATCTATCAATAGATATCTCTTAAGAGTGAATTATGCTGAGCCTAAGTCATCACAGGGCCGGGTATGCCATGGCATTCCGTGCTGGTATGCCGTATATGCCTTGGCGCCGTCGGGTGGGTGCACACGAAGAAGTAAGCACAGATTCAGTCATTCTGCTGGCAGCAGCAGCAGTGCTTGTTCCACACTCTGCTCCATCTTTTCGTTGTACCCATGTTTACCTCGAGCATATACTCGACGGATGACCAGCCACTACTACTACAAACTCTACCTGAACGAAAACAAAGCATTAAGAATTTACGTACAGGGAAGAGTTAGGCAGATAGCGTCGGTAGTGCAGGTTCATTCAGGGATAAGAGACTGGAAAGCTATGTCAAAAGAAAATCGCTGCTAGTAGACTAGCAGTCAAGTGAACCAATAATTAATGGGCAAGTTGAACAAAACGCCTTCGTCTTTTTGTCTTGGAATAAAAAATCTAGAACCCCCACCCACCTGCTGGCAGAAAGTTTGGTCTGACGAGGAAGGCTCGAATAAAATCTACAAGGTACAGCTACAGGCACTGGGGCCATGCCTCACCTAATCACCTTTGCTGCCGGGTGCGCCGGCCGGGCGGCGTAGAATCAAGGCTTCGAACAGTCGACGAGCCGATCAGCACAGTGGTCGGCGAACCCCGTCTCCTTTTCCAGCAGGGCGGACGCCACGTCGACGAATAATGGAACCGTCTGGATTATGCCATGTACAGTATATCTTCTTTCAAACCGGAGGATCAAGCCGTTGGCATGTACTTCAGTTCCTTGGGCGAGAAGGAGGAAACGTCATAGCCCACGTTATCGCATCACCCGTGTTGCCGCCGGGCCAGCCCGCCATTCGTGACGCTTAAAAATAGGGTAAGAGCACTGTCATTCATTAAGATAGGAGAACAAATTACATCTTAAGTTACAAGCTCTAACCTAGTTACAAAGCCGGTAAAATAAACAGGGAGAAAAGATACATCAACACCGCTGAAGTCAAACAGCTAACGAACATATGGTTGACCCAAAATACTACTAGAACCCTGGATGATCCTACTGACTTTTGGGTTTCTGTTGTCTTTTTTGTTCTTCTTTTTCTCTGCATTCTGCTGCTTTCTTGCATCCTCCTCTTTAGCTTCATCAGTTTCTCTCTTCTTCTTGTCTTTCTTCTTCTTCTTGATCTTTTCCCCAGCAACTTCAGTGAGTTTCATAATGTCTTGCATGAATTCTTCATTCAGTGGTTGCTATACATGTCAAGGTATTTCTGCAAGGTCATGTCATCCAACTCTTGTTCCTCCTCTAGGATTCCACATTTTCTAGCCACCAATTCTTGAGCCTTTTTCATGATGGATTTCCTTTTGGATGTTTTTTCCAACAGCCTTGGACTTTGCCTTTGATCTTTCTTTCCCTTGCCCTTTGGTGCAAAATCAAGTTCTAAATTTGGAGTTGTCTTGATCTTATGTTTGCGGGTCTGCGGTATGAAGGATGATAACTGGGAGGTTTTGCGTCCATGGTCTGTCCTGTTATTTACTATCTTTACCACTATTTATTAATTGTGGTTACCAACCTAGCTAGCCAAGTTTCAGGACGATGCTCGCATGTTCAGGAAGCCCTGGAAGGAAATTTTCATTGTTCACGTATTCGATGGTGAAATTTCCTATTTCCTGGAACTCTACCGAGAAATTTCGTCGACAAGCCAAGATCGACCGTACCTTGTTTCGTTAAGGTTTACTTTTCACCAACATTTCTTTAGTCCTGTGCACAGCGATGACGCAAAGGATGTACGGAGCCGCAGCCAAGTTGAGACGCTTTGCCTTGTTCAAAGCTAAACTGCATGATGTGCAAGGACGATGGTGTTCCGTTCCATGTGCCGTCCAGGAGGAAATGACAAAAAAATAAAATAAAGCGCGTGGGGTCGTTGCGACTGACACTTGTTCTCCTCAATGCTTATTCTCTGTAGGTGCCTTTTGAATTCCGCCTTTCTTCTGTTTTCTGTGGACTTGTGTGGCTCGCCCTTCCGATGGTGGGGCATCTTTATTTTTCACATACAGTAACGAAGTGGATGTGTATGACCGGCACATGACATTCTGTCTGCCTACTAAAAATCCATCGAAAATTTTCACCAAGTTGTATGAACTGAAGGTGTAG
Source organism: Sporobolus alterniflorus (assembly GCA_008808055.3). Taxonomy (NCBI): domain Eukaryota; kingdom Viridiplantae; phylum Streptophyta; class Magnoliopsida; order Poales; family Poaceae; genus Sporobolus; species Sporobolus alterniflorus. The sequence goes on from VSTD030000883.1 coordinate 13,443, forward strand.
CAGTGGTAGATTATTATGGTTGCCCAGTAGTTTAACACAAGGTGAAAGCAAAAATTCAGTCGTAGCTGGGGAAGCTGTGGTGGGCAAGGGAAAAGACTGTATTCTTACGTTGTCGTAGAGGTGAAGAAAAAAGTTAAGTCATCCTTCGCGGATAACAAAAGGAATTGCTGAGTGCCATATGATAGGCTTGCTTTGTAGTACCCTTCTCCTCCTTGAAGAACAAAAAAGGTTTCGTTTAAGGAATGGTCAGCAGATAATATCTAGAATGATTCTCTGCCCCGGCAGCGACATTGGGCGGTCTAAGTTTTTTAAGTCGAAGCCACATCGATGTGATAGACTGGTATAAACAGTTTCAAAACCGTAACATCTCGTGCATGCCTTCACGCGTTTGATCAAGTTGCCACTGATCCTACAACATATTTACCTGCAAACATAGCGACGCGTTACGCGGTACTACCACCAAAGATATCACAAATACCACTAACCCGACGCGGTACAGGCTCGGCAGCGCGCAAGTTCGGAGGAAATTGCCCGTGCAGTTGATCCGCGGTCCTTCGTACGCGTACGCTGTATCCTTCCACGGCAGCATCAGCACTAGTGTTCAAGCGAAACGGAAATGTGAACCTATTACTGAGCGGGGGGAATTTTTTTTGTTACAGCAGTGAAATAACATATTTGCACGTGAGATGTACTCCCTCCGGAGTTTAATTATTGATGTCATTAATTTTTTTCTATAGCGTTTGACTATTCATCTTATTAAAAATATTAATTCAGATATTTAAAATTATATATTATATTTTAAATTTCATTAGTAATAAAACAAATCATAATAAAATCTATGATTTTTCTAAAAATATTTTGAATACGACTAGTGATCAAACGCTGTGAAAAAGTCA
>VSTD030000884.1:0-14323 GCA_008808055.3 Sporobolus alterniflorus
CATACATGGACCGAGTGTGGGATGCGTGTGACATGTTGGTCAAGTGTCCCTTGTAGGATGTACATCGATTCGAATCGTCACGACTCTCGGATATGAGTAACTGCTTTTTTGTGGTCGTCAGCACGTGGATAACTTAATGGCATTGACGGTGGTCTATAATGGAATTGCTTTACTTAATTACTTGTTCGAAACTCTTGCTTGATTAGGTTGGATGGCAGGTTTTAGTTAAAATGGTTGAACAGAGCTAAAACATGAAAGTAAAGACCTACTCTTAACGCGGATTTGATATAGAGATAGAGCTTTTCCTTTTGGTCTTACATGTTAAGAGTCGGCTATTTATGGCCACGTTGACAGGTCACGTTGGCAGTCAGTCTTGCTGAGTTTTAGTTGTTCAAACCTTGCTTGTAAAATTAATTATGTGCAAAGATGCTTAAATATTGTGGCTGCTGCGGCAAGATTGTGTGACCCAATAATGATGTGGCTGAAGGCTGGAAGGTCAACTGGGAGTCGAAGCTTTAAAATGCCACCATGAACTTCGCATCTTAGGGCTCGATGCGGACCTTTGTATCATCATGTTAGTGTTGTTTCGCTTCCGCTGTGTTTTCAAAATTTGAACACTTCATTATCTTGAACTCTGTTGTAAACTAAGCACTTATTGTAATAACTCATTTTTATTTATGTTATGTGTATGTGATATATTACTTTGTAATTATTACTTCTATAATGATGCCCCGTGATAATCCTGATAAGACTAATCGTCCTTGTTTAAGGATAGGATGTCACACATACAACCATTTTTTCCTATGGATGAAGAAAGCTTTGCCTGGGGGAACCCTTTTTATGTTTGGATTAGCTGTTGTTTGTTCGGCTATATGGAAAGCTAGAAACAGAGCATGCTTTGATAAAGAACCAATTAAGCACCCTAGCGAGATATTTTACTCAAATTGCTTCTTCTTGCGTTATTGGGCAGGTTTACGTGCAGGTGAAGCACATCAGAAGATCCAGGACGGCGTGGGGCAACGATGCAGACAACTAACAAGATCTTTGCGAAGAAGCCTGAGAAGAGGCCGCTTTTGTTGCTAACAATGGGAGATAAAGAGGACATCGGGGAGAATTTAGTCAGAGCGCGGAGGTGCAGGGTTCTGGGGTTTGCTCACAGTAAGATGACTTCAGACTTCAGAGTGCGAATGATGGAAGGGTCATCTGACTCCTGGAGAGATGGGAGGGAAATTTAAACAATGTAATCGTGTTCCTTTGCATACGCTGGTTGGTTGTCTTCCTGTTTTTTGCCCCCCCCCCCCCCGGTCGTTCACTCTGATGCAGAATGGGGATAGGGGGTGCGAAGAATTGTAAACCAATACGATGTTAATGTTCTGGTATGTTGATGACTCCTGCTCCGGTTGGAGTGGGGTTGGGGTCCCCCCCAATTCTTAAAAAAAGAACTCAACGGATGACGATCTTCTTGACCCTCTATGAGGATTCTTCAAAAAAAAACTTAGTAAAACAATGCATGTCATGTACACGCAAAAATACATGAATACGAGAATACATGGAATATACTCTTGGATTAAGGATCAGAGTGCTCTGCAGCTAGAAGATCTGATGACTGGCTTATCTATATAAGTTCAATTGAAAGGTTTTACACACAATAAGTGGTATGTAGCCAATCAGTATTTAGGCAATTGGCAGCCAGTATGCTACTAGCACCATTTTGAAGCTTTAAATGAAGACCACCAACAAAGCCAACCTCTTCCTGAAATTTTACCTGGATGTAGAATACATCCTCATTTATAGATTTTCTAGAGTTTTTAAAAGTTAGCATGCCAGTTATATTGTTTCTTTTGAGCCTCCTTTAGAACGTAGGATTTTCACAGAAATTGTATGTGAATTACAGGAAGTTACTTACTTTCATAAGAAAACACAAGATTCAATTCAGAAAATTTTCTACAATCCAAAGGAGGCCTCAGTATTCATGACACATTGTATTTGCCTTATATTCTCCCTTCTATATATGTTCTGTATAAATAGGTGCAATTGTAATGCAAGGGAGCAGGTAAACCTTCTAGACATGTATTGCATATGGATTGGTAAACATAGCTCAAAGGTTACAGCAAGATAGTAATTTTTTCTTGACACTGTATAAGCCGAGACAGACAAAATGATTCTGAATGTTGGCATCACTCACTGGGAATGTATCCTATGCACATGGGTAAACTAACAAAGTTTATAAAAAAATCTGAAAAAATCATACATATTTTCTTCATTCTACTTCACCTGCGTATAAAAATTCAAGTTCAAATTCCTAATAACAAAGGAGCAGTAAAAAAGACAAATTTTCTGACATATATGTAATCATAAATCTGTCAGAAATTTATCTTTTTTGTTATACATAAACTATAATGAGTTTTAACTTAAAATTTTATACACAAATAAAGTAGGATGAAAATAACATGTGTGATTTTTTTAGATTTTTGTGTGAACTTTGTTAGTTTATGTGTATGGTATGTGCATGGAGAGTTCATTTACGATATGTTCCCTCACTGAAAAGGCTCGCTGGGCCGACCAAACAAAAACTGACTATCATGGTAGACACAAAAGAAAAATGGGTGTAATGACCATCATTATGTCTTGCTAGTTCCTAGTCTCAAAATGGTTAGATTCAAGAAGAGATTAGCCTTTATCTAAAAAAGAAAGCAGATTAGCCACTGAAGTATTCATCTTAAGTCAACAAAACAAAGACTCATAATCAGATGTTTCATTCAGCAATGCACTACGTTTTCAGTACGCGGTTTCAGTGGCTTTCGAGAACAATTTTTTAGAACCAGGGCTGGAATCCGAACCGGACTCCGAATGCTTGGAGGGAGTGGAATGGAATGTCCCCCGCAGGTGCCACCCTACGAGCCGTCCAAAACCCAGGTCCAAATTAAGCTGCTAAAGGGCGCGAAATCCGGGACTAAAGACAGAAACCCCGTAGGAATAAATGACCTGGTGGCGTGAGGAGAGAATAACGGTGATCTTTTCATGTCGATTTCTGACAGTGAGTTTGCTAGAGTGGGAGGTGACGCTAATCTCCATGCGCTCCTGCCTTGTGCTGCTAGCTGGTTTTGTTTGCCATCGATGGGCATGCGAGATTCTGACGGCGATGGCAAGGGTTATCTGGAACTCGATGGCTAGCTGCAGACTGCCCAATCTTTTCTCTGGAGATGACAGCAAAAAGATCGCTGAAATTCAGACGCTTCACGAGGCTGTCACTTGAAGTACCTCCGAATATTGGGAGCATTGTATTGAAGAGATTGGTATATATTTATATAAGTGTCTCCTGCACACTTAGTGAGAAAGACTATGTAGGGGCTGACCGGTTTGACCGCTTGGTGACACGGTCAGATCGTCCAGAGCGGCAGCATCAAGGAAATCTTAGAAATTCTGGACATCCTACCGGGGTAGAACGCCTAATGGATCGAGTCAAGCCTCACGTAGGAGGTGATTATGGATCCATGTACCTATGTTATAACACATTTGCTAACGTTCATGTACCTATGTTATAACACATTTTCTAACATTCATTCATGTGTACCAGGCTTCATAGTTGAGGCATTTTGAGCTTCCTCCATAGTCACTTGGTTCACCCTTCCTCGAGCATAGTTCTATTGAGCTTGGGTCGGAATAGAGCTTTCACTGCAAGTTGGCGGTGGTGCTGAAGTAGCTTCCGGTGTCAGAAGAGGATGTGAACGTGGGTTAGGGCATGAATTAGCGAAATGACCCTTCTGTCCACAATTATAGCATTTCTTGTGCGATGGGTCCTGGGTTGAAGTATGGTCGGCCGGGGTCCTTTGAGCACTCTGATTCCCAGTGTTTGGAGTCTGAAAGAGGTTGGGTGCAGAATCATCTACCGCTGTGGGGTGACAAATCCTTGTCTAGCTGGTTGAGGCATCTGTTGAGAACTCTGAGCGATGGGATGGAAGATCGGTCTAGCAGACGTAGAATTGATGTTGATGTGAGGCCTATAGTTAGTTCTCTGTTGACTCTGGCGCTCCTGCTTGCGCTTGCGTGATAGTATTCCTCTCCTATTCTCGAGCACAAGAGCTTTGTCCACCATGGTCTGAAAGTTCTCAAAGTCATGTGCTTCTAAAGCATAGGCAAGTCCGCCATCCAATCCATTAAGGAAACACTCTTACTTCTTCTCGTCAGTATCCACATCATTGGGAGCGTAGCGGGAAAGCTGCGTGAAACGAGTGACATACTCGCTCACCGTCGTGGATCCTTGCTTTAGATCCTGGAACTCCTTCTTCTTGAGCTTGATAGCGCCTTGAGCTACACAATGAGGGCAGAAAGCCATCTTGAATTCATTCCAGTTGATGGTGTCAGGTTCTTCATGAGCTTCTATATATGTGTACCACCAATCAGCTGCAGGGCCTACAAGTTGGTGTGAAGCTAGCAGCATCCTCTCTTGATTGTTGCATTGGACCACTTGAAACTTCTTCTCTACAGTCTTGAGCCAATCGTCAGTATCCATCGGCTCGACAGAGTGAGAGAAAGTAGGCAGCTTGGTGTGCTGAAAGTCTCGAAGTTTGTCTCTTGGTGGGGGTGGCGGCACTTGGTGTTGAGCATTCTATATGTTAACCATAGTTTGCTACATAGTTTGAAGCGTTTGAGCTTACATCATCAAAACTTGCTCCAGGGTTGGTGGTCGGTTGGCAACATTGTTGTTCTCAGTATCGTTGTTCTCGGTGTTGGCGTTGCGGCTCCTTGTGTTGACCATCTGAAGAATTGATGAGATAAGCAACAAAGGGGTGGGGAAGAAAGATAATAGTGGACAAAAAGATCCCCAACTAAGATTTTATATATAATCCTAAGGGTTGTGTGTGTAAGATAGGCATTACATTCACACTAGCACTCAAGCAAAGATGCAAATCAAACATTTGTTCACCACACAAAGAACAATCAATCCTCACATAGCAGTATATTGATTACAAAAGACTCGATAAAACTAGTTGAACCTAAGAACTTATTTTATTAACTTAACAAAATGACGCTAAGCCAAAAGACTCCTAACAAAGAGCAACAACTCCTAGTCATCATCATTGTTGGGAATGATCTAGACTGGAGGTGCATAAGTCGTCATCTTGCGAGGCGGTGAGGCGGGAGTGAACTCTTCTGTCTCTTCCTCGGAAAGTGTTTCCACGCCTTGGGGGCAACGGTGCTTCAGCTTCCGGATGGCCTTCATTGCCTCCTCGTACTTCTCTTGCCAGAATTCCACTTCCTCGGTGGTGGAGTCTAGTTCTTTGGTGAGCACAGTGGTAAGTTTCACTTGCTTCTTGAGCTTAAAGTTCCTTGGATCGGGTACAGGCTCCACATGGATGTAAGTAGATCCACTAGCTCGTTGGGGAAAGTAAGCATAGTTCATTCCATCCAAGAGTTGGTGATGACGTGAACAAGTGACCATGTAAGCTTGATGGGTGGCATCACGAATTCCAGTGTAGAAGTTGTGTCTCAGAGCAATGGCGGCATGGATCTTCTTGACTTCAAAAACTCTTCAACGGGGATTGGGGTGAAGATGTAGACTTGAACATGCCACACGGATTCAGAGCCTTCATACGTCACTTGAGTTCCATAATACTTTGGTTCCTTCTCATAGCTCAGTTCTTGCAGCATCTTCTAGAGCATCTTGGGGATCTTTGCAGCATTACTTTCGTTGTGCTGGAACTTGCGAACATCTCGGTATGGAAGATGAATCATTTATGAGCTTGCTTCTCCTTCTTGCTCGATCTCTGGTGCAATAGGGGCATGCACTATCGCACGTGCCGACGGAAAGTTACCACTAGTGCGATGGGAAATGGTCCTTATGCGTGCCATCTAGAAAAGATTGGAATGATTAGGAAAAAGATGAGAACGGTTGCACTACCAAAACAGAGGAGCTAAAAGAGCAAAATAGTAACTAAGATAAGAAGTAGACTAGAGGTTTAGAAAAGTGATAGAGTAAAAATAGTTTTGGTTGTAAAATAACCTTGAAAATATGACTCTTCTAACTAGGCTAGTGTTTCTATGGTCGACACGGCTCTGATGCCACTCTGTCATATCCAGTTTTAAGGCCAAACCGAATGCTCATAGTATGTGTGTCCAAGAATCAAGTTTACACACATACCGTACAGAAAATGGATACAGATTAACCAATGTCTCAATATAATATATTTATCACACGAATAATGTCTTACAAAAGACTAAATCGAACACTCTCGGTAATATAGCAGCGCAAGACTCCATAACTTCACAGGCAATCGACCGGGAGTAATCGCTCGCCTAGAACTCCTCATCGAAGAATCCAAAATCTCCTTCAGCTTCTGAGCAGTAGGTTTGAGTAGCATGGGAAAATAGCAAGGTTGAGTACACTTATGGTTCGTACTCAGCAAGTGCAGAAAACAATGATATGCAAGATATAATAACAAAGGTAAAGCTATAATAAGGTTAAATACAAAAAAGCTACACTTGACTCACAAGTTATTAACATCATATTTACTATGTGATAATTGAAGGTTTATCTACCCAATATCCCAAATTAAGTAATTATGTCCACGTAGGGAATTTTATCCAACATAAGACGTTGTCCCACCAAAGACAAGTGTTTTGTCCAACAGAAGACAAAGATTATTGTCCAATAGACGACACAGATTATTGTCCAACGGAAGACAAATGTTATTGTCCAACAGAAGACAAAGATCATCACAAAGTCTCACACTCTCACCAAAACCAATCCCATACAATACCCATCTAATCGAAAGAGGATCCCAGACCTCTTGTAACCGCAAGCTTAGCTATTACGATAGTTGTACACTCTGCAGAGGTTAGTACTCTGTACCCATGAGTAGGGATTTTATCACCTTTCGGTGACTAGAAAACCTCCATGTTGCCATACCGGCCAAGTACATTCACACTTCCTTGGTGTGAGGCTAGGAGATCACTACATGCCTTTACAAAGGTTAACCCTAGATCATATGTCTTGCTTTGCCATAGGTTTTCCAGTATTGGGTATGATAGAATACCCTCAGGCCCCCTTCGCAGTTGCTAAGGTTTCCTAGTATTGGATACAACAGAATATCCTCAGGCCCCTCTTGCACCTTACGGCCTTGTAGGCATAGGCATATCAGTCCCACTCATCCAACAAGGCAAACTCATTAGAGTCTTCCTAATTAGTCAGCAAACCATTCCATACCGGACACGTGGCGGCACATGTTGTCCTGGGGGGTCTACTCCTAAGAACCGGTCCTTATCTGATTTGAGCAAGACTAATCACAAACCGTGAAGGTCGCAACCTTCCCCACCATTCCAATCCTTGCTCAACCCACAGCATTGAACCTCACCACGGTCACCTCACATCATAAGAGACGAAAGACCAAACACTCTCACAAAGACACAAGCCAAACTCAACATCATAAAAGATAGAAGACTTGTGTGATAACTAATGACTACAAGGCTAAGCAAATCTACTAATCACAAACCCTATCCTAAAGGTATATAAGGTATACATAATCAAATTAATGCATGCAAATGTGTACTAGAGGAGAAAGCATATAGGATCAACATGGTCAAGAAACACTTGCCTTGATTCCCCGCTAGCTGCTGCTCAAAGTCTTCTTCTTGAAGGTCTTGAAGATTTTCAAAGTTCACAACGTCTAAATAATAATGACCTGAAACAAGTAATACAAAAAATAAATAAAACAGTATGCTAAACAGTATCTAAATACTAAATAAATAGTACTAAAATATTCTACTCATCTCTACAAACGTGTGAGCATAAGAATCACCTAAATCGGAGCTACGGTTTGAAAGTTATGAAGGTTTAAAGTTAATAGATTAAAAAAGGTAATTAAGAATAAATAAGATTAATTAAGGCAGGAACCAAATTGTAATTATAAAAAGTTAACTAGGGATCTAAATGTAAATTCATATGGACTAAAATATAATTTTAAAAAGTTCAGGGGGTTAAATGTAAAAATACGACGTCTAGGGATTTTCTGGTATTTTGGGAATTATTTTCCTAAAGAAAATTCCATGAAAAAGGTCCACTAGACCGTAGACCGGGTCCACGGCGCCGGTGCACTGGTTCACAGCATAGTGAATTGATATCGGTCATTGAATCCATGATGAGGAGCTGTGATTTTATGCGTGCGAATGGGTATTTTACATCTAATCTAGAGCATCAATCTCGCGATGGATGGCTAGGATTTAATGAACCCACAATCTAATCCAAAGCATCGGTTCAACGATGAACGACCACGAATTAAGATGATGAACCGGCATGCTGACTTAAAGAACAGACCGGCGGCGCTCAGACAACGTGGTGGCGGCGCCATTCGAGCTCACCAGAATTCGGCTTGCGCGCGCCATGGAGCACCAAATCGACTGGCGATTGATCCTATGGCATTGCAACAACGAGTTCAGATCGTTCTTGCTCTCCTTGTGCAACGGCGGCTCAAGCAGAGAACGTGCAATGGTGTGCGGCTTGCTCCTCGGGTCGGGTTGACGATAAGCTCATGTGGTGATGCTCTGATTCCATTCTCCCCTTCTATGGTGGTGGACGAGGCAGAAGAAGCTTGTCCAAACCTCGATTGGGCACGGGACATGGTGAAGCGGCGCAGTGATGGGAGATTTTGAGCTCTAAGGTTTGAGCAACAAGGATTCAAAATAGGGGTCGCACAGGGTGCTGAAGATCCCACGCGTGAACAGAACCCTATCTCTAGATGAATTCATTGCCGATTCGGTTGAGATGTGGTGGAGATAATCAAAGGGGAAATTTTTCCTTCGGCGCGATGAGTTCGGACTCTATCCGGTGCCGTGAAGACAGTGGAGAGTTGGCGGGCCAGTGGGCTGCGCGATGGAGAAAGAAATGAAGAGGGCTGGGCCAGGGTGGAGGAAGAGAAAAGAAGAGGGAGCGGGCCAGGGAAAGAATTGGCCCAAGAGGCTTAGGGAATAGGAATTCTATTTAATTTTTCTAAAACCTTTTATAGTTTGAAAACTAATTTGAATTCAATTCAAATTCGAATTCTGAATGATTCTAGTCACAAAATAAAATCTAATAGCACACATTAATACAAAATAAAATTATGTAACGACATGAAATACAACAAACAATTATATAATCCCTAAATTAATTTAATAATTTAGAAAATAATCTTTTGCCTAATTAAAATTGATTCCACTTCTAAAATTCTAAAAGCAAATTTTATTCTATTAATAAAAAGTTTTAAATTTAGTTAATTTAAGTTACATTCCAAAATTTGAAATTTTGGGATGTGACATGTAACCACTGTCAGGTGCACGTGGGTGTCTATGGCCATATCCGGTCATGTTAGCCATTAAATGCCGCCGCTTCTCGAGTTTTTGGCTCCGGTGGTGCTTCCTTGGTACTGAATTCCCTCGAGCACAGCTACCTGGAGCTTGGGTACATCCTGAGCCCAGGGGATGAGACGGACCGGGCTGACAGGTGGTGAAATCCTATGTGCCCATGGCTTCCAAGACAGGGGAAAGTGTAGATATGGATTACCCCTGTGTTTAGTTTGTTTTAGGTTTATGGTCCCTCCTCTTCAGCCAGAAGTAGTGGGATCATATCCGGTACGGGGTGTTTGGTTACCAAGTCATTTGCTGCTAGAGAGAACTGATCGTATCCAGATTTTTTTGAACCGTAACCGGCAACCCATGATACCTAGGATAGAAGACCTCGACAATAGCTCCCGAGCCTTCTGAGGCAAGGAGCGAAGCAGGCAAGTTTGCTCTTGTACACCCACAGCAGGCAGCAGACAAGCAGGGTGAGCACAGGAGGCAAGGCTTGCTGTTGTACGTGACCGCAGCAGGCAGGCAGCACGCAAGGCTGTTTTGGCGCAGCGGACAAGCAGCACACAGGCAAGGTGAGGCTGCTCATTCTCGCGATTTCAATCTGGCTTTTGCTGACATTTAGTTAGAAAGGAGATCTGGGAAGTTGGTTGTAGCTTCTGCTGGCATTTAGGCAAGCGCACAGTGACTTTTTTGCTAATGAACATTGAGATAAATGACAGCAAATTGGAGCATTTGCATTGTTCATGAATGCTAGATGATTAGCTAATATTTTTCTTTGATTTGTTACATTGTAGATGGACAAAACAAAGCAATTCTTGACTTGTGTGACTGCAGCACATATGTTGTTGTCAATGATGACTATGGTTATTTTATCTAGAAAAAGAAAATGGAGCACAATTAGAGTAGGTATTACCTATGGGCCTATAGCTGAAAGAGATAGGATGAGAATTGAGTACCTAAATACAAAAATATGGAAGAATGATATAACTTGTATTAACATGATTCAAATTAGTAGAAATCTGTTCTTCCATTTTGTAACATGTTTAGAGATCGTGGTTTGCTTGAAGACACCATACATATGTGGCAAGACCGTCAAAACCACTATGCAAACTAGTGTTTCTATTACCGTATAATTCTCCATTTTCATTAGAGCTATGTAATTTTTTCCATTTCCATTGGGCCTGTGTATTTTTTCTATTTCCATTGGACCTATGTATTGCTGCCTTTTCATCTACATCCAACATGTTTCTATTGCTTTTTTTAGTTTCTTTAAAGTAACAACCTTCTGTGTGTTGTTGTTTCTCTTTTTTAATGAACCTTTGCTAGAACATGGAGTCCCAAGGAAAAGTTGATAATGTTGAGGTTCAAGGTGAGGGAAGTGGTCCTGTGACATGGAATTCAGCATCCTCCTCCTTCATGCTCAATCACCTAGCTGACATGGTGGCAAATGACATAAGGACATCATCAGGATTCAAAAAAGTACATCTTAACATGTGTGCCCAGGCTCTCAATGATCAATTCAAGATCAAGTAGTGGAGAAAATGTTAAAAACCATTTGAGAACTTATTTGAGTTCACTACTTGCTTTGTACAACTTATTTGAGTTCACTACTTGCTTTGTACAATTTAGGATTCTATACATATTGTTTTCACTACTTGCTTTGTACAACTTATTTGAGTTCTTATGACTTATTTTATGTGCATGCTTTGTAGGACCACAAAGGTGATGCCAGGCCTATTGAACATTATGCTGCTATGGCCTTAATCTTTGAAAATAGCATGGCTACCAGAAAGTATGCAAAGAGCTCCAGTGAACCTCTAGGTAAAGCTTCTCCTAGAACTGAATGTGATGAGCAGGAAAGCCATGATATTCCTACTACCCCATGTGATAGTAATGCTATTCCTAGTACTGTCAATGATGAATAATTTGCACCATCCTCTGCTACTAGACCAAATAAGAGAGCCAAAATTGGTAATTCCGAGGTTGATTCACTGGTTGGGCATTCATATCTTCATCTAATAGGCTTGCCACAAATATGGAAAAGTTATCCAAGGGGAATATTGATCTTCTTGATGATCTGTATGGTATGATGAAGACTCTTCCGGGTTTTAATAATGCACACATATCTTTCTACTATTTTTATTTAGTTGCTAACCCTCACATTGGAAGAGCATTCTATAATCTGTATTTTGATGCTAAGATGGATTGGATGGTGGAGTTCATCACTGCGAGTTCCCAGAAAACTAATACTGATGGCTTGTTAAGTATGAATGGATTTTGTCTCTTTTGACATGTACTCATGAAACAATGTACTATGGGTACTGATAACTTGATAAGTGTGTTAGGAGTTTATAGTCATGTGCCATGTTTGTGTGTAAGTACGAACGACTGGATTTTGTATCTTTTGAGCTGTACCAAAATAATGTATTTTTGGAAATGTTGACTTGCTAAGTATGTTTAAATATTTGTGGCTAAATATATGTGTAATTATGTTGTAATAATTAAGTGTGGCATCATGGCTTCCAAATTAATTATGTGTTATATTATATATGTTCAATATTTATGAGGTAACTTCACTCAATCATATGAGAAGGTAATTGTAACTGCTTGTCCATCCATGTTCATCTAACCAAACATCATAAGGGATAAGTTCCCTCATATCCCATCCCTACTCTCAAACAAACACACCCTTCGAGTCCGGCAAACGGCCCCTGATCCAACGCGTCGTTGTGGGCCCTTCCCACATAGCTACCACCAACCTACTATTGGTACAGCTCCACACATTCTCACCAGCTCCTCTGCTCTCACTATCACTTATGGCCCACTTGTAGTGACGCGGCGGCAAATGCGCTCAGCTAACACCATCGAAGTTCAAACGCACATGCAACGACAGCTTCTTCCTAATGACATGCGGGCCCATTGTGTCAGCCGGTCCACCTCTAGCGCGCCTCCTGGCCACACGACCGCAGAGGCCCAGTGACCACTAACCTTCGGGCCAGAATAGACCGCACGTGGACGCTGACGGAGAGGCAGGACACACTATGGAATCAAATCTTACTAGTACTACTGTTTAAACCTTACTACTCGTTTAACGTCAATGATGTTTGGGTCCCATAAACAAATCTAGCCCATGGACCAGCGAGTGGTCGAACCCTGCATGGGCTGACACCGTCGTCCAGACTGTGTTCGTTCGAGCTTTTTGCTATTGTAAGACTCTCAAGGTTGGGAATCGCCAGAGTACCACTTCGAATCATGCTCCCACCTCGCTACAACCATGACACGAAAACTTTGCTCATTTGCCACGACCCAGTCATTACTGTGATCATTAGTAGTAGGAGACATTTTCACCATCTCGAGGGTAACGGAGCCAATTTTCATCAAAGACACCTTATCCTCTCCTCCACTATTTCTTCCCTTAGCGATGCAGTACATCGGCGGTGACCGCTACGGCAGCAGCGGAGACCACGGTGGGTATGGCTAGGGTGGATGCGGCTGTGGCAAGTTCACCGGGTTCCCCTTGGATGGTGCACCTGTGTGGACCGGATCCCCCTCATCTCCCGATTCCAGGCGTGGTGGCGTAGTTTCCTTCTCCCCCACGTGATCCGTCCGGTCGGGTTCCAGCTCCCCCGTGCTGATCGGTGACTCGCTATCCCCCCCCCCGGCTGGCTCCCATTTTCCACCGCCTCTGGATCTGTCGTGCCCCCATATTCTCTTGGTCACGGCGGTGGAGCATGGGGCTCACCAGTGCCCTCTGAAGCGCGTCACCCCAGACCTGCCTCCGCCCCTCCTGGCCTCGCTGCGCATAAGCGCACCCTCAAAGAAGAAGTGCGCGTGAAGGCAACCACAGGAGGGGTCTTCCCTTTCATCTCACGAGCGGAGCTTGGAATGTGAGGGGAGCTTACTGCACAGGTTAGTTTCTTTCTGAGTGCTCTGTTAACAATTTCAGTGGCATAAACCTTGTTTCTGAGTGCTCTATCATGGTTTGTTAATATAGGTTCAAATTTTGGTGGTGATAGTTGTGGTGGTAGCAGTTCATAGCTTGGAACACGGTGGTGATTGAGTGTTCATAACTTGTGGTTATACATTGTTGTAGTGTTGATTATACACAGTGGTGGTAGAGTGTTGTGTGATTGAGTGCTGTGTGATTGAGTGTTCCTAGTTTCTAAGCTTCCGAGTGATGTGTGATTTGAAGCTGACAGTTCATAGTTTTTGAGTGCTGTGTGATTAAGTGTTCAAATTTCTATAATGTATTTGTGTTGTGCAAATGTGTGTAGTTATTCTCATAGCTTCTGTTGCAGTTCAGGTTTTGCTTGTTTATGCTCATTGTCTTGTTGCTTCCAGTTTTGTAGGTTTGATGACATATTGCAAGGTCTTAACACTACAATTTTAGAGATGCAACAATGTGCTGCTGACATAAGGAAGATGTCAAGTGAGTACCAAATACGAGATTTTAGACCCATACATGTGCATTACGGGGTTCTATCCAATGCTTGTTTCAAGTATGATCAAATTGCTGAGAAGCTGGAGGATCTATCCAAGAAGCTCTTGGTGGAAGTCGTAGCAGCTGCTTCACCGCCGCATGAGGTGCAAGAAGAGTATCTGAGCTTCAATATTGAAGACCAGGCTGGAAGTGATGTTGTCGATGTGTGTGTTAGTGATGTTGTCGATGTATTATGCTGTCGATGTGTGTGTCAGTGTTGTATGAACATTTGTATTTGTGCTCCTGTATGAATGGACCTGTATGAATTGCTATGTGCTTGAACTCGTAACCTGACAACTATTTTTGTTTTACTGAAATGAGCTCCTGGTAACCTGACAACTATTTTTGTTTTGCCGAAATGAACTCCTAGTAACCTGACAATTGTTTCACCTGTATGACCTCCTGCTGAAACACAAGCTATCTGGTTCTGCTACCTGTATGATCTAGACAATTATTTTACATGTATTGATATCAAGTAGCAGGACAAGTTTGCATTGATATCAGGTAGCATAAACA